>JARHVA010006664.1:600000-858059 GCA_037957365.1 Torreya grandis
TCCAAAATTATCCTTTAATAAAGGAATTTAATCAAAATCTTATCTTTGATACTAACCAAACTATTTTCCAACATATTTATTTTCTAAAGAAGTATGATAGAATAATGAGTTTTCTAAGATTTCTAACTATTCTATGTTTGTTGTGACTGTTAAGGCCCATAATATTACATGAGATGATATTAATCATTGAAGAGTAGTTGAGTTTTTATGCCCCTTTAATTCCAAGGTACTATGGACTCCATTATCTACTTCTTTAGATATTTATTTGTTGTAGACAAATTTAATATTTGGCCTTCCTCTTTTTACTTCAACTTCCATATCAACTAACTTTTTAGTGTTCCTTGTTTGTCTAGAACTTGAATTTTGAATAGATGCATAAGAACTTGATCCTAGGTCATAGGACTAAGTTTACATGGGACTATCTCTTTCATATCCATTAAATCTTAAATATTTGGATCTATGTTTTATGGTGATTATGTTAGTCTAGGAATTATGAATTCTTCCTCATTCTTTTCCATGTTTGGAATTATGACAAAAGGGGAAATGGTAAAAGATTGGGGACTTAACTTTAGTTATTACCTAACATTATTCTAATAATTCATTTCTCTGATTTTTTATGCCTTATTCTTATTTTTGGCTCTTGGATAATTTCTTTGGGTGTAAACTTGACTCTTTTTCTAATACAATTGTCTATTTTGGGTGGCTCTTTCCTTATAAAGGATTTGGGATATCTTAGCTTACCTATTAATTCAAAAAACTAAATTTCTCATTTTTAACATGGGTTAGATTCTTGATCTCTTTCTCTTTTTAATACTATATGAGATCATCCTTCCTAACATGAAGCTAATTGATGGCATTATTATTTTCCATTTTATTTTACTAGACTAATTTTTCAGTCTTATTGTTTGTGCAAGCTTTGGACTCGCGAACCTTTATTATATATTTTTTAAAGGTTTTGAATGATTGGATGGAGTGCAAATCAGATTTTTTATATCTAAAATTGAAGATTGTATCAATAAAATTATCCTCGAATTATTAGTTGTCAAACTAGTTGTGTTGAAAGTGAAATTGTTTATCAAAAATTGTACTAAATAGCTTCAAAATTGAAAATATATGATTTATAATATAAAATATTGTATATCTAAAATAAAATAAGAGATAAAACATGAAAAAAACTTCTAAATTTGAATTAATTCACCACACTTATATTGTGTGCAACTTTATTAAATAAAGGAAGCTAATTTGAGCTTATTATAAGAAAATTTATAATGCAAGTAAATTCAAAATAAAAATATTAATATAAAACCCATAGACCACTAAGTGAAATGAAAATATACTAAGTGAACTAAAAATGAAATAAATAATCTACTTTTAACTCATTTTATATATTTTGACATCATGCAAGAAGACTCCTCAATGCTAAAATCAAACATATAACCAAAAAACAACATAATCAACCTAGGCATCCAAACTGAGATAAATATAGAAAATAAGACCAAAATATAATTATTATCAGTTATCATAACTAATAAAGTACACCTGCCTCTTTTTTATGAATGGATAATGATTTAGACTCAACTAATTACACTTTTAGTGAACTATAGTTAACCGATAGTTCCAACTATTTTATATGAAATAATTTTAAAGTGTCCAAAATGACCAAAAAACTAATTTATGACATAAATAAATAAAATACCCTTCCTAAAAACCTAAAAAAATCTAAAATAAAATAAGTGTAAAAATAATTCAAGTCCTCATATTGGCATCATACTCAACATTTCCCCTTTGATGCAAAGAGCTGAAATGCCTATCATCTCCTTAAGTCTTCCATGAATATGCTCATGTAATCCTTTAGTGAGAATATCAAAAAATATCTTTAATTCTCACATACTCAATGAAAAATTATTTGTAATTTACCAAGTTTTTGATAAAATGATGCTTTAGTTCAATGTGATTGGTTCTAACATGTAAACCTAGATTCTTGGACAATTCTATTTCTCCATTTTATCACAAAAAAAATTGTGTTGACTCAAGTTGAGCCTCTCTAAAATCATCCACAAGTCTTCTCAGCCATAATCCTTGTGTGCAAGCTAATGTAAGGTTTTTATATTTAGCTTTAGTATAGGATAATTTAATTGTATCATGTTTATTTAAAAATTTAGAAACCAACCCACTCCCAATCTAAAGCAATAACCTAAATTTGACTTCCTATCAACAAGATATCCTCCCCAATATAAATTTATGTATCAAATTAGACACAATGAAATTATTGGTTTGAAATTAATACTATTATTATAAGTACCTCTTACATATCTTAAAATTATATTCAGTATTTACAAATGATTGAGTAATGGTTCACACATAAATCTATAAACTAGTGAAACCCCATAACTAATATCAGGGTTTGCCATAGTGAGATACATCAAACCACCCACAATGCTTCTAAAAGTATTTTTATCAGCTGAAGAACTTCCATCCTCCCTCATAATATTTTATCATCTTACAATTGGAGTGTTTTTGGGCTTCAAATCTTGAATATTGTATTTATTTAACATATCTTGGGTATACTTGGCTTGAAAAATTAAAACTTCATCTTTCTTTTGATGGAATTACATTCCAAGAATGTACTTCAGAAGTCCAAAATTAGTCATCTCAAATTCTAATTTCATAGCTTATTTGAATCTATTCAAAATATCTATAGAGATACTTATAAATATCAAGTCATATACATATATACAAACATATAAAACATTAGAACCTACTATAAAGAACCTTCATCAACTTATATATCCAAAGTCTTTACCCTTTACCTTAAAATCTTGTGGTTGCCACACATATACTTATTATTCAATTACTCTATTTAGGAATGAACTTTTAACATTCATTTGATGTATTTTCCATACTTTATGAGTAGTTATAATAACCATTAGTCTTATAGTATCTTAGTATGCCACAATGCATAAGTTTCCTCATAATCAACCCCATATGTTTAAACAAATCCTTTTGCAAGTAGGCTAGCTTTTAGCTTTTAAATTATGGCATCACTTTTAACCTTAGTCTTATAGACACAATTTTTAAAAATGATATACTTATTCAAATTATTATGAACTAAATTCCATGTATCATTCGTCTTAATTAAATCCATCACTAATTTCATAACATCAACCCATTATTTCGTTTAACTAGTTTTTGCATAAATTTTAGGTTCACTAGTCACAGATGATAATGCAAATAAATAATTTCCATTATAAGCATCATAAAAAGAGTTACCTTTATAATTTTTATATATTTATGATCCTCCTCTTAGAATTTTGATCTAACGTATGATTCAATAAATGCTTGTTATTTCTTGGTGTTGATGTAGATGGATGATTATTCTCTTACAAAGAGATGGTATTATTTCATGTTGAACTAGAAACATGTGTAGGACTTTTTAAACCCTAAAAATAAACTTCAATATTATTCCCCCATCCACTTATGATTTATTTAGCTACCTAATCAAAATCAACATCCACTTTATTTTTAAAAAATAAGAATCTCTAAAAATAATTATGAATTTATAATAGGATGATTAAACTTTTATGTCTTACTTTCATCACTATAACCTATGTAAATATGAGGAACACTCTTGGAATTATTTATATCACCCTTAACTTTACTTATGTTTATTTTCATGTAGTGTTCTCTTTCAATATGTATGGACTTTCTATCGACTAATTGCACTTGGATTTTTAAGGAATCATCTAAGTTGGTAAAATCATCTTTTTAACTTTTCATGTGATTTGAGAAACCTGAATCGAGAGAAAAAAATCATTTTCATTCTCTACTCCCATAATAGATGTGAGATAATAATCTGAGTGCTATTGAAACTCACTTTGTTTAGCTTGAAAATCCTTCTCTTCCCTCACTTGATTAGATTGATTCTTAGCTCCTAGTATCTTGTAATCTTTAATCATGTGTCCTAGTTTTTTACAATAATGACAAATAAATTATCTCTTGCTTTTACCTATAAATTTAGCTTCAAATTTTCATTTTGAATTTGATTTTTTTAAACTCTTGATTCTAATTTTTATTTTTATCTTTGGTCTTTGAAACCTTGGCCTTCATTTCAAGTGTTTGTTCTAGACCATGTTCTATATCTCCCACATATAATCTCATCTTGTCTTCATGAAACAAAATACCCACTAACTCATCAATACTTATATTGTTCATGTATTTACAATATTCAAGAGTGATCACAATATGCATCTATTCTTGGCTTAAGTTATTATGTTTTGGAGCCTATTTCCACATTATAATGTATTTCAAATGTGATACATTAAAATGTATTGTACACTCTTAATGTATTCTCACTATGGTTCAAGGTCGAGCCTGTTCATGGGAAGCAACCCCCAAAAACAATTATGGTCCCCCTTAATGGGGAACCATTATGGGTTGACTTGGATTATGATTTTGGTGCCCATTATTTTTTAAAACTGCTATGTTAGTTACCTATTGATGTTTTATGTATAGATGGATTATAGGAGGTAATACATTATAAGAGTGAACTAAGTTTTAGAAAGGGAATAGTGTGTGTGAATTTAGGAGAGTTTATTGAGCATAGCTCCAAACAATATTTGTGCATTGTAATTATGAGAAGACTAATCTAAGATTGGATTCTACTCTTATTGGCTTGTAATAAAATCTAAGAAAGTGTTTCTTGGTGGATGTATCCCACATTGGGTGAACCATGTTAAATCTTGTCTTCTTATTGTGTATTTTTATTTTTGTTCTTTATGTATCTCTATTCATAGCTCTTGTTATTATGATTCTATGAAATTATTCCACATTAATTTTTAATTTATTCCTAACATAAATGTCTTATAAATTTTCTTACTATAACACTATATTGTATAGTTTCTCCATAAACCCTCATTCCATGAATTAAACAATTTACCTTTATGAAATAATCTCCTAATCCTTCAGAATATGACATTCTAAAAGTCTCAAAATTCATTTTAAGGGTTTATATTTATTCTTCTATTACCTTAATGTATCATTGATAATAAATTTCCAAGGTAGTCTATGCATCATGAAAATTATTGCATCCTTCAATTCTTAGATAAATGTTTGGGTCTATAACACTCTAAATATAGAAGAAAACTTGTGCATCTCCCTTTTCTTCATCCTTTTTAATTCTTTTCTCATCTTGTTTCAAGGTACTAATGGATAAAATTCTCCCAAAATCCTTTCCACACAATAATTATTTTCAACTTATCTCTCCAATAATCAATGTTTTCACATTTGAAAACATGAATATTCATGGAGACAAAATTCACCGAAGTTGTTATTTCTTTTGATAATGGCCTAAAAATACTTTTAAACCTTGTTTAAACCTAGTTATGGTACTAAATTAATGTTTTAATTTTATGGAGTGAAAATAAGGTTTTTTTATTTCTAAAATTGAATCTATGTATCAATAAAATTATCTCATAATTACTAGTTGTCAAACTAGTGTTTTATGTGAAATTGTTGACCGAAACACTGTATTGAATAACTTCAACCTTGAAAATATATGCTTGATAGTATAATTTTTTGTATACATACAAGAATATCAGATATAAAACATTAAAAAATATTCTCAATTATAATTAATTCACCACATTTCTATTGTGTGCATCATTAATAAATAAAGAAAGCTAATTTGAGTTGATTATAAGGAAACTTACAATGCAAGTAAAGTTTAAAAGAAAAAATATTAATATAAAACTTTTAGATAACTAAGTGAATTTAAAATATACTAAGTGAACTAAAAATAGAGTAAATAATCTAAGTTTAATTCACTATAAATATTTGGACACAATGCAATAAGCCTCTTCAATAATAAAGTTAAACATGGAACCAAAAAAGCATCCTAGTCAACCTAGGTGTCACAACTAAGCTAAATATATAAATAAGACCAAATAAATTTATTATCAATTATCCTAACTTATAAAGTGTGTCCAAGCTCTTTGGTTATGAATAGATAATGATTTAAACTTAGTTAGGCACACTTTTAGTGAATTACAATGAGCTATAGTTAACTAGCAATTACAGTTATTTTTTAGGAAATCACTAAAAAGTGATTTAAATGACTCAAAAACTAATTTAAAACATAAATAAATTAAATAACATTAATAAAAACCTAAAAAATAAAAAATAAAATAAGTATAAAACTAGAAATCAAGTACCCATATTGGCAGTGTACTCAATAGTTTTGGCAAACTACAGGGGCCCTCTCATATTCTATCACTTAGAACAAGTCTCTATATTTTGATGGTAGATTGATGGAAAATGGAATTTAGTTATCAAGGGTGGTAATAAAATATAACCTAGTGTAGTTAAATCTTATTCTTGATTCAATCACTAGATCAAAATTTAATAGATAATTGAAGGTTTTGATGATCCCCATCATCACCTCTTTTTCTTAGTATTCCATAGGAAGGCATAGAAGCCTGACCTAGATGGGGGTTTGGTTGATGTTTTCTAAATTTGGATTAAATCCTAGTTTCAAAATTTTTACTAATAGATTGGTTTTCCCTAGGAATCAAGGTCATCTCAATAAGTTGTTTTCACAATCTTCCTTTTTACTGAAGGTGATTAGCAAAAATCCATTGACTAGCATTGAGATTTAAATATGACCCTTTAGTTTCCATTTTCTGTTAGCTTAAAAATATCAATGCTTAGTATTGGTCCCAAAAAATTTCCTATCAGGGCGTTCTCCATTCTGAGATGAGATATATTCACCACTTTGTTGGGCACTTTCAAGCATAAAACTTCCTCTTCAAATAAGGGTTCTAAAGTATAGATTCTTTTAGAAAGGACCTTGGATCTTTTTCCCACTAATCTATTTACCCACATATTCCATATTTAATGTTTGTGACTTGGATTTACAATTTTTTTTGAGGTTCCTCACATGGTCCCATGTTTCCCTCTTCCTTATTGGTTATCTCTACATCAAAATCAACATGGTCATCCTAATCTAAACCAACATCTAGCATTTCCCACTCAAAACCAGTTTCAAAATTTAAACTTCCTCTTTTCATGCCTCCTTCAAAATAACATTATTATTTTAGTGATTTTAGTTATCATATGAATGGTGAATTACATATTTATTTTCTACACATTATTTTCATAGTATACATGAGTGGGATATAGGACATACAAGTCACATGTGATACATGGACATATAAATGTGTGATATTAATTAAACCTAAAGGCTACCTTTATACATTGGAGAACTGCTTACACTGGGGGGATCTTGGTACACTTTTCAATTATATATTTTTATGTCATTCAATTGATCGTATTAATCTACTTAGATTTTTTATACATGGTTTGATTTTGTATATACTTTTTATGGTGTTATTTCATCTGGATATTTAACTTTTGTCTATTAGATGATGACATTAATTGATTATGTGGACTAACATTGATTTATAAATGCATGTTTGATGTTGATGATTATTACATTATATTATCATTGATATGTGTTATCTTATGTGTTTTGAGAGTGCATCGTTTATGTTTTTTCATGTTGTGTGTTTTTTTTTATATAAGGATCCTCTAGCCCATGTCATGGCATTTTTCATGTCAATTCAAATTTGAGTCTTGTCTTAAGTGTTGGTGTATTTCATGATAATGTGTGTGTGTGTTTGTGTTAGTGTATAAATATATGAATATTTTAGATCTTGTTAAGATGATGCCTATTATGTATTATTCTATTATGTGTGTTTGCATACATTCTATCATGATTCTACTACAATTATTATTATTGCATGCCTAATTGTGATATTTTATTGACATTAAAATTATATGCCTATTTCATTTGATTACATGTTTCATAATTTTAACTCTTTTTGGATTTAAGTGTTATGAGGAATAGGATATTTAAGATTGAATTAAATTATTCCTAAAATAGGACAATTAAATAACATAGTTTATGATATTTAATTTTAATTTTGAATTATAAAAAATACTAAATATATAAAGTACAATTCCAAATAATATTTTGATTATGTAATCATGAATAATAAATAGTACTTAGCTTCTAAAATGATGTATAGATAAATATAATAGGTATAGGTATGGGAACAAGTAATTTTATGTTATGTAACTAGTCATTAGATTCTAGAAATATTCTTTTTGGTTGTCTGGACACTTGAGTTAACCAGTTGATACTTATGTTGACACTATTATCTGAATATCAACGTAACTATAATGTACAAAAAGTTCATTATATCAATATGAGACCACTTGGGTCTTTTTTTGTTTTCTATTACTTTTCATCTAATGTATTTGGATTCCATGCATAATCTATATACCACTATTTATAGCTCAAAACCCTATCTCTTCAACTTAGGTTAGGCTACCTTTCTAAAAATGGGTTAATGGGCTCATAGTGTCAAGCTGAACTCAAAGACCCCTCTTTCAATGAGCATTGCCTACATATACAATACTCCAAGGAGGGAATCATAATTATGTAGTTATCTTTTATGTGTTGATATGTGTGTGAATAATAGTGTATAATGATATATGTAATTACATACAATTATCTAGATTGTAACTTGACGAATATGGCTCATGGGTTGTCTCTTGAGTGCTTTAAACCTTTAGTATGACTACTTCTATGATTGTTATGTAAATTAGTATGAATAGGGTAGAATAACTTAGTTGTTCACTTTGAAATTCAATAGTATGTCTAATATTAAGTGGTGACTTCTTGATGATATGATGAAATGGCTTTGACTTTTATTTATACTAGTTATTTTGAAATGATCCTCATGGAAGGGTTAACTATGTTTTTAGGCCAACCTGTCCACATTGAAATAAATTTAAATGTAAGTGTTTGTATGGAAAGTATAATTATGTTAGATTTATATCATATTTTAGTCATTGTATGGTTACAAGTGATCTAGATAATTTAAGTAATCAAGGTTAGATTAATAAATAAATAAATAATTAGACCTAGTGAGATTGCAAAAGCAGGCTTTTTAGCTGGAAGGAATGTCAAACCTAAGGGTAAAGCCTTGAGATATATTTTTAAGTGTGCAATACTAGTTTAAAATATAAATACATATTTAATAATCTAAATCCTCTTATTTAATATATTAATACGTAAGGATGAAATTACTAGGTTAACAGAAATAAAGCATACTATGGTGTGTGCAATACACTTTGTCTTTGCTTAAGACCACTTGAATTTTATGTGAATGATTTGTAACCAAGATCATGTTATAGGTGTAATTAGTGAATATAATTTAAAATTAAATAATTTTAAATACTTTACATGAAGAGAACAAAGGAAAGAATACACGTGTTGATTCAACCATGTTACCCCTTAGTAGTTTATCTTGGTAGATATGTTTCCTAGATGAATAATTGGATGGAGGTTAATAACTAAACATTGGAGATATGAATAGGGTAATTGGAGTATGATCATGACCCAAATCTAGTATAAATATGAATTATTACAAATACATTGAAAGTACAACATCTTAATCACATAACTCAATTATAACCAATCTAGCCAATCTTGCCTAAGTCAAATAGTGTATCCATATCATCCCACAATAATAGAATCATATGCCAAGTCCATCAAGGGAAAAAATCATAACTCACACTAATAAAAAAATATCTAGTTTCTATAGATAAATAAAGGCCCAAATGTTGCATTTTGTTAAGGTCAGTTCATAATTATGTATGTAATCTAAAAATGTATCTGTAATTTGGTACACATGAACCTCGAATATGTCTCAAGATAAATTATCCATCAAAATGTAAATTATAATATGTAACATGTGTATAATATTTTTCAAAAATATGAAAAAAAAATTCCCAAATATGTGACCAATGCATAGAATTTTATCCAAAATCTATATCTTAATCATGTAAATTATGTAAACTTCAATCAAATTCTACCCATTCTGTCAACTGTGTGTATGTGGATTCATGTCTTCTATGACATGTTCTCACTAATGTACCCCACTTTTAAGGTGAAATGATTTTAAAACTGATAATCACCTTATCCCAAAATGATAAGATAACTATTTAGTATCTATATAAATCAATTAGTAAAGAAGCATATAATAATGTCATGTCAAAATAGATATGTCAATGAATCTGATAGTATTCATACATAAAAATCCCTATGATGAATGATATTAATCATGGAAACATTTAGAATATATAAATCTTAGAAAATAATCAAGCACACATTCAAGACTACTCAAATTTCACATAAAAAATGGGTCCAAGGAGACTGTAAACAAGTGGCATGTTTAAATGTCACACACTCAAGTAAAAGACATGCAAATGTCTACACACCAAATAAACAAGAAAAACTTAGGACACTGTGGGAAAAAATCAAAGGAATGTGTTCAAATGTTATATAAGGAAGACAAATAAGCTAAAAAAAGTACATTCAAGTAAGTTAATGTGAATAGATGAAATAATGAGACATAATAAACTAGCATAAGCATGTCAAACTAGTTCTTGCATGCATGTGTTAGTAAAATGTCATGTAGAATAGCATATAAAATACACTTTTTAAGATAGAAACATGATTATAGGCATGTGTAAGATATATACTCTCAGTAAGATAATGGAAAATGATCATAAAATAATAGAACATATGACAATCATGATCATATATAAGAAAGATGCCCCCAATGTAGTGTATCATGCTCGAAGAGGAAAGATCCAACACTTATATGCTTGAGATATCATGGGTCTAATGTATGTCTATATCACACTCAAGTGACCATGAAACATATGCGTGCATAGAAATGATATGGTATCTACTAACATAAAGTAAACAACATATGTAAAAGTTAGAAAACATGTGAAATGCTAAATATTTTTGATATTTTTGAATTATTTG
The DNA here is from genome assembly GCA_037957365.1 of Torreya grandis. Lineage (NCBI taxonomy): Eukaryota > Viridiplantae > Streptophyta > Pinopsida > Cupressales > Taxaceae > Torreya > Torreya grandis. The sequence continues at coordinate 610,901 of JARHVA010006664.1, forward strand.
AATATTTATGTATTTTTTTTGAATATATATATATATAAAATTGAATTTTAGAAATCATAAATGTTCTAGGTTAGAAGATAAAGAGTTATCTGGCTATGGCCCTATTTCCTTGTTTTGATTTAATTATTTGTGCCTTTTTATTACCAATGCTTACAAATCATCTAGTAAGGCAATGTCATATATTGTTCCTATAGGTTTTATCCACGTGTCCATGTGGAATGTGAATTTATTTTTCTTTGAATTTTAAATTAAGGAACATATTGGTATTATTTATCATTGCATTCATGTCATTTACCCAATATTATCCAAGACAAAAGGTTAAAATTGGTTTTTGATTGATTACCCATACCATGGTATGTATTTCTTTAGGCTCACATGCTATGGGTAATCTAATATATCCAAGGGATTAAGGGAAAAGTGAGGAATATTATACCTCATTGATAGTATGTGTTGTTAAATATGTGATGCTACAAAGAGTGTCCCAATTATTTTTATCAATATTAATATGTGAGACATAAATGACATCAATGTTTGTAGTAATTTTTCAAATTAAGGTAACCCCACCTTTGACTAGTGTGAAACCCATCCTAGACACATCTAGAGGTTTGGGTCTCCCCTTGGCATACATGAGAAATAAGAAGATGCAAATCGTCAGGATGATAAAAAAGACCCTACAAAAATAGGAAACAATAGTGAAAAGAGTAGAAAGGTCCTTGACAAAATCAGAATAATAGTGGAAAGAGTAATGACTACTTTTGCTTGGTGAAAGAACAAGCCAATTTTAGATGGACTAGAAACTAGCTTTGTTGTAGTTAAGTTTTCATTTAAGTAGGTGAAATGCTCAGTCATGCGTGCAACTCTAGTTATCAGGGATTTCTAGGGTTACAAGAGTAAGGCACAAGGGGAGCAAGGTCTAGTGCATAACATTTAAACACACTAGCATGCTAGCATCAATTTTACATAAGGTGTGAGCCTTATATGCTCACCCAAAGTGTGAAAATGAGGGGACTAGGTCCCTATTTGGCTAGTTACATCATGGTGCATCCAAGGGTTATGTAAGGTGTAATGGTTTAGGAGGTTCACTAGGTCTCTGGCGTAGAGGCTCAAAAGGATAGGTTCATTAGTGCATGCTTAAACAAAGTTGGATAGACATGGGGATGTACATTCATCCTAAGTTCACCCTTTGATACTGGGTTTAGCACAAGGACCTTCATAGTGGGTAAGAGGTCTAAGTAGTGTAAGGCACCACTTACTACAGAGTGAGTCCTAATTCATCAACATTTTTAATGGGGGATAACACAACTTAACCAATATAATGTAATAATATATATAATACTTAGAAAATAATATTCATCCATTATCATCTGGTATTCATTACAATAACTAGTAGCATCCTTAGCTGCTCAATCTTATTCTTACTAGTGTCAGAGGCTCACAGATGAGCATGGCCTACATCCACTACTTTAGTGCTCAAGATTTAATCCCTCTATCACTCTCAAATTTTACAAAGCTTTGTTTCTATCTCCCCCCTTTCTCTTATAGTTCACCTCCTTTAAAAAGGCATTGGCCACTCTTCTTTTTGACTAGATAGGCATATGCCAATGGGGGTAATTGAGAGATTATCGGCTCTATTATGCCATATATGACACTTAAGGTGCATATTGGGTGCCAATATATTGGATGGGGTTGTACACCTACCTACTCCAGTAATATATCTATGCTCTTCAATCCTTGAACCACCATGTACATGATTTTGTAAGTATGCCTAGAGACTCATGATGCCATACAACCATCGACCAGTTAGCTCAAGGATTTTGAGAGTCTATCTACTTAGTGCCAAGGTGTGAAAAAAGGTTATTTCACTTCATTCAAGGGTCTCTACACACTAGGGTTAGTCCAAATGGCATGGGATCAAGTCTTCTCAAAAAGGGGTCTCAACATCACCCCATACAAAATTGCTAGTCCACCTCAGACTAGCCCTGAAGTGCCTTAGGTGCGTAGAATTTGGGTGTACCTTGCTCTAAATCCTCCTTAAATTTTTCAAAGCCTTGGACGGAACCCTTCAAATCTTTAATGGCACCATCCAATTTTATAGATGATACTTCTAGAGAAAGTACATCCATGCTTCCTAATTCCTTTCTAAAGGCTTCTAGCATTTCCTTTACCCTTCTCACTCCTCCATCCAAGAGTTTATCTTGCTCATTGGCCTTCATCTAGAAGGTAAAAAATACTACCTCGAAGTCTTGATCTTGTGTTTTCAATTGGGCACTAAGGGAGTTGACTTGTACCATCACCTACATGTACTTGGTCCTTAAAACCATGAAGGAAAGTTGGAGAAAGGCATCCTTCTCCTCCTTTATCTACTTGAGGTGCATGTTGATGATCTCTGCCTAGTGTGTGAAGTTAAAAAAAATGGTTTTGCTTCTTTAGCACCTCCCACAAGCTTAGTGAAGAGGTCTTCAACCTCTTTTATCTTCTTTTCTAGTTTACCCCTTATAGCCTCACAAGGGTCTTCCTTCTCCTCTAGCATTGACTTTAGCCTAGAGATCATCTACTCAAGGAGCACATACAACATAATCAACCTCCTTCATATTAGAGTAGTCAATGTATTCTTGGAAAGAGGGCTCTACTTCTTTGATGCACTTGATCAGTTGTCAGAGATTGAGTTTGGTTTCCTTAAGATCTTTCTCTAAGTCTCTAGTAAATTTCTTGAAATTACTACTATGAACATCATTGATGATGTTATTGCATGCCATAGAAGTTTCCATCTTAATCAAAGCTTTGTTTGAGCACATAGGGTTCATGTGATGAGGGTTTATTAGATGGTAGTCATGGCCCTCTTCTAGCTTCTTGACATGCTAGATGACCTTTGCAGGGAACTCAAACTCAAAGTCATTCATGTAGCAATCTATGGCCCATGAAACTTGGTGGTGTGTAAGGGTTGTGATAGTTATTAGAATCATGCACTTTACATGTAGAAGTCATCATCCTCCTTAAACCCCATTTGTGCTTTTTCATAGTTTTCAGGATCAACCTCTACTTTTTCCTCGAGATTTTTTTCTTCACTAGTGCTAGTGACAGTCCCTATTTCTTCAAATCTCTCTTATTATTCTTCATTGGTTCTAGTGGTAGTCCTCATTTATTCAATCCTCTCTTCTTCTTCCTCTCTTTCATCTTCAGTTCTAGGTTTGTCATCTTGTTGTTCTTTTGGGGGTTCTTCAGTGGAATTTCTCCCCACATCCTCTTCTTAGTGTGGCACGTCTTCCTCTACTTATTTTTTAAGGCAATAACATCTCCCTTTTGATCCTTAGATGCCCCCTAAAATCTAGGTTGCATCTTCTATGTGGCTTCTTCCACTATTTGGGTGTCAATAATAAGTGTTACTTTGGATTTTTCTTTCCTAGGCTCCATGTCAATGGAACCCTTCTTTCTTTCCTGCTCTTTTAGCATGTGCACCTTTTCCTCTTGGGTTGATTTTGCTTCCCATTCCTTCTTATGGACACATTATGCCTATGCCTTATCCATATTTTATTCTTTCTTGTACTTCCCCTTTTTATCATTTCTTTGCACTACTTTCATGGCACACTTTTCTTCCCTTTTTTAGCTTCTTTGGCCTCAAGCTAATCAATATCAACCTGGGTTAGGCCCAAGGCCTTCAACTCCTTGTGCCTATAGTGCAAGGTGAACACTACATCGATGTGGCCTTGGTCCATGCCCATTTATCTCCATTTCTTTATTAGCTCTTCCTCTTCATTCCCTATACCAAATGGAGTTGCTTTTTCAAGTGCTTTACCCACTTTACTCATCTCTTCCTTTTGCACCCTACATACTGCTTCACTTTTCTACTCCTCTACCTCTACCATTTGGATGACCTCAGTAGGCACCCCTACCTTGGTCATCTCCTCTTTTTTCTCCCTTAACTCCTATGCCCTTTTGGTCTCAGCCTCATATGAGCCAAGACTCCTCAGCCTATGCCTTGGTTTTTATGGCTACACATGTGAAGGAGGTGAAGGGTTTTGTTCACTATAGGATGATTATATGTCCTTAGGTGTAATTTAGGTACCTTTTTCCCACTCTTCCTCTTTTGATCCCTCTTCTGATGTGTCTTCTTTAGATGTAGGGGAAGGGGCATTTTCTTTCTTTTTCCCCTTTGGGCTTGTGGGGGCTCAAGATGTAAAGCACATATGCTTATGGTGTGATTCTATCACTGAGGCTTCCCCTTCTAAAGATAAATTTAGATTTAATATTTCCTTGATCTCTTTCATCATCTCCCCCTTATTATATTTGGGGAGCTTCTTCTTTTTTTAGGATGTAAGGGTTCCTTCCTTCCCAACTAAAACTAGGGGATCTCTTCATTTCTCAATGCTAGACCCCATGTCATCATCCTTTATTTTATGATTCATCACATAGTAAAGTATATGGATGAAGTCAAGGATTTTTACCTCCTACATAAGATTTATATCCATGATCTAAGGCATCCTCTTCATCTTATATTATTCCTCTATTCATGTGAGGGAATCTATGCCTCATATGTTGGCTTTATGCATATAGCTCTTTGATTGGAATGTCAAGGCTCTACATAGTGGGGATTATACTGAGTGTATCCTAGAAGAAATCAATTGAGAAGGTGAAGGGAAGATTCAACCATATTAACTTATTCATATCTTTGAGTGATAGATAGATGATGTAGTAATGTTGCATGATGATGAAGGTTGTCATTCCAAAAATGCTCATTGGGAGGCCTTATGGGATGCACCACTCTAACTTGAAGGCCTCTATGTATTAATCATACCGCTTTAGTATGTGATTCCTATACTTGGTGTTGAAGGTTGTGAGGTAGGTGAAGTCCTTGTATTTCTATGTTAGGATTTCATGGTGTTTCAATAACACCCATAAGTTATCTTTTCCACCGTCAAGGATCCTAATTTTTTCCATGATTATCAAGATGAGGATGGATCCCCATCCAAACATCTCCTTCATACTATGGCACTCTAGTGCATTCTTGGTCTTTTCTATGGCAATGAATTGTGTCATGTTGAACTTTGCCCCATGCACCATTTGATAGGCTAAGCATAGGTATGCCTTGGACACATCAGTTCATCTCTCTCTTTGGCATAATTTTGAGTTGACCAATCATGTTTCCACCCTTGTGCCCAGGTCCTCACACCTAATGATGGGGAAATTGTATCCCCCTTTGAAGTAATTAAGGAGATTTAAAACATACTCCACCTCTTCATCATCACCATTAGCTGATGGATGCCTCTTATGGGGTCTAGTAGTCCAATTATCTTATTGATCAAGCATGCAGATATCTTCATGCATCACCCTGTAAAGTACACATAGTCTTCTTGTATGCACAAGAGGAGGAACTAAACAAGTTCCTCTAGATTTCTAAAACAAGTCAACTCATAGAGTTGAGTTACACCTAAAGCCTTCAATCTATCTTTTATTGAGACATCAAAGACTGCATCTCCCTTTGGGGTCTTACACCCAGTGTCCACTATCCAATTTTATGTCAAGTCTTGAAAGTGACTTGATGTCTAGTGGTTGTAATCCCATAACTAGCATACATACATGAATAAGTGCCAGGGTTCACCCACCAACACTTTGAGTAGGAACTACATGTTTTGGTAGGATATCTTGGTCAATGCCTCAATTTTCACCATCACAATGCTGATCACTTCTACTACCTGCACCCTTTTATTGGTGGTAGCTACTTATTTTACTATTTAAATTGGCTTGGGTTTGAGTCATGTCTCTTCATATCTTAATGCCTTCCACTTCTTTGTCATTATAAATCTATTAGGATTGAAATATGAGAGGTGTGGCTAGCTGAAACCACTAATTTTGGTTTGGCATGAGTTGTCTACCTAAGCTTCTCTGGTCATTAATGGAAGCCTAGTGTCTATTCTAGTTCACCTTCTCTTCTTTGATTTTTCTATACCACTTTACTCTTGATGCACTTTCTACTCTAAGTTTTTGCACCAATCCCTCACTAAATGTGTTATCTACTCTATGGGAATTCACTCTCTTAGGGTCATTTGGCTCTAGTTCTTCATTAATTTCATATAAGTTTATAGCCCTATTCATTCACTATTCACCCTATTTATATCTTGATATGTCAACCACCATCATTAATTTCACTATATGTACTTGATTATTAGATTTATTGAGAGATTATGAGATCTTAAAAAATTATGTCTTATCTGTATTAAATGCATATCTTTATTTTTCCATCACATTAAATACTTTTACTGTATTTTTAGTGATGTGACATCTTATTTCAAATGGTCACTTCTCACTTTTCCTAGGTGGATGCTAGCTTTCCTCAATGATCTCTTTCTGTGCAAATCCTTAGTATGACCCTCGCCTCTCTTGTAGAAACCTGGGTGTAACACTTCACATGCACATAATTCAACCTCCTCAATTCCACTTCTTCTAGTTTTACTCTTATTTTAGTGCACTCCTTTATCTTGGTCAATTTCTCGCACATCATCTTGACTTATCCTAGCCCACCCCATACAAATTCCTTATGTTATCCCTCCAATGCTTGGTATTTCTATCTACTTTATGCACTTCATAGGAAGTGCATCTTTTCACCAATATTACACTCAACTAATTTGAGCATCTTCTCATCTCATCTTGCATCTAACCTAGTTGAACATATTCTCTTTCACCAACCCTCTGGTGGTTCAGAATGTTCAAGGGCTCCTCCTACCATCTCACCATGCACCTCTTACATAGATGTTCCTTTTTCTACTACTACTTGACCTATAGGCTTCACACACCCACAACTTAGGTGTCTAGACTCATGCATTTGTGGTACAAGTGCTAGACTCACCCTATTGGATTTATGCATGGAGTGGTAAAACATAGGGACTTCTATAGCCATCTTGCATCACCTATTGCTAAAAACATCACATGGTTTAGCTTTTGCCAAACCTTATTTTGGTCATCTTAATTCAAACTAACTATTGACCAAAGATTTAGAGTATCCTTAGCATGATCACCACCCTATTATTATTATGGCTTTAATTAGTTTCCATTGAAATGCCCTTGAAGCATTTCACTAGACAAAGTGCATAATTTGCATGTGCTAGTTTCTAAAATGTGATGGATGACATAGGGACCCATCCATTGGATCTATAGCTTGCTTAGGTTCCAAAAGTATTTTTAGTCATATAAAAAGACTAAGGCTCCTTTGGTCATCACCTTGCACTTGATATGCTTGTTATGCCACCTTTTTTAGCATGCCTTCTCAACTTACTAACCCCACTTGACCCAGGCATGCATCTCATCTAAGAACTCCAATTCTTCCACCCTTGCACTAAAATATTCCTAGTCCTCAAGGTGGCCAATTCATGTAATGCATAAGGAAGGTAATAGAAACTCTAGGGGCAAAACTACTTCCATGCTAAACACTAGTTGAAATGGTGTAGCCTTATTCAAGTGCTTGTATGTCATGTGATAGGCCATATGATAGGCCCATAGTATTACAGAGACATGATCATCCTAGTCCTTATGACCTACATCTCATATCTTGGTGAGGCACATTCCAATGATATTATTTAAGGCTTCAACCATGCTATTAACCTAGGGATGATATGGGGTGGTCTTGTGGTGCACCACCATGTATTCCATTAGAAGGATATGCACCATCTCATTGATGAAATGAGAACCCCTGTCACTAGTAAGACATAATGAGCACCCATATCAGCTAATGAGTTCTCCTAAATGAATCATGTGGCTATTATAGCTATGTATTTTTTGGTTGGTGCCACCTCAACCCACTTAGTGAAATAGTTGATTATTGTGAGGATATATATGGCCCCTATGCATCATGTTGTAGGGGTGATTGACCCTACAAAGTTAATAGCCCATTTATTAAATGGCACCTAGGCCAAAATAAGGATGAGAGGCATCTCATCTCAATGGTTTGTCTTTCCAATGTGATGGTATATATCACATGCTCGTGTGTATTCCTTGGCATCACTAAATAGGCTTGGCCACCACAACCCTAATTTTAGAATCTTATGCACCATTACATTTTTGGTTCAATGTCCTCCAATTATCCCTTCATGTACTTCTTTAATGATGGAGTCTTGTTCATGTTCTAAAACACACTAGTTTAAGACTTCATCCCTACTCATCTTATATATCTCCCCCTCAATGAGCTATAAGGGGGAGGCATAAATAGCAAGTTGCTTCTTCTCCTTAGGAGATAGTGTTTATGGCACTATCCCTGAGGTTAGGAAAGTGGAAATCTATACTAAGTCTTAAAAAATATGATGAACATGTTAAAGTTGTGCATCCATAATATCATCTTCAATTAGCACCACCACATCGTGAGAGTTGATGCAGGATAAGTGGTCTGGCCCCAAATTCTACTTTTTAGGTTTAACCATGACTAAAAATTGAAACTCCTAGAAGAGGACAACCCATCTACAAGTGCACCCATGCAAAATAAGTTTTGTCATGAGGTATTTTAATGCTTCATGATTAGTGAAGAAAGTGAATGGTGTTTCTATTAGATACTATCTAATCTTTTGCAAAGTATAGACCATTACCATCACTTCATGCTCGGTGGTGGTATAATTTTTGCTTGGCCTACATTAGCTTTCTACTTGTAAAGGAAATTGGGTAGTCCATGTTACCTTCACTTGGTTACACCAAAATGGCATTGATGGTTGATCTTAATGCATTAACATGGACATGAAAAGTATTCATCTAGTCAAGAAACTAAAGTATTGATGTACTCACCAATTTTAGCTTCAAAGTGTCAAATGCCTCTTCTTACACTCACCCCAGTAGAACGGGCCATCCTTACACAAAAGTTCCTCTAGATGCATAAATATTTTTGTGTAGCCCCTTATGAATTTCCTATAGTAGCCACAATAGCCTAAGAAGGAATAAACATCCCTATATGTAGAAAGGGTCTAGAGTTGGATGATTATTGCAATCTTTACTGGATCAATGAGAAATCCATCCTTGCAGATGATGTGCCCAAGCAGTATACCAAATAGGGTAGTGAAGATGCACTTCTTCAGATTAAATGATATCTAGAGTTGTCCACACCTTTTAAACATAAGGCATAGGTTATCATGGTGGTCCCTTATAAGACCATACATGATCTAATCATCCAAATATTATTGGAGGAACTTTTGGATGAAGTCCTTAAAAGTGGTGATTACCATTAGGGAATACAACTGACATATTCTTGATCCCAAAGGGCATCACAATGTAAGTGAAAAAACCCTATTCAGTTATGAAGGTGGTTTTGGGCCTATCCTCCTCCTCTATTTATACATGATGTTAGATTAATAACCCATCAATGAAAGTGTAGATTTTGTAGCCTATGACACCATCTAAGACTTCATCAGTGAATGGTGTTGGGAAAGGGTCATTGATGTAGGTATCATTTAGCATCCTATAATCAACATAGATTTATATGTGTTATTATTTATTGATGCTGATGACCATCAAACTCACCCACTCTAATTATTACACTAGGTAGATGACACTAGTGGCCAACATTCCATTGATCTTTACTTTCACCTTGGGCCAAAGACTGGGGTTCATCCAATAAGGGCACTTTTTGATTAGTCTTACATTATCTACCAGTTTGATGCTCATCTTTCCTAATGAAGGGTGAGTACCTTCATTTCATTATAGCTACATGGGAAGAGATCTTAAAATTATCTCAGGAGGTCGATGATGTGTGTGAACTCTACCATAGATAAGTACTTACCTATAGTGGCCATCTTAGGCTCACCTTAAATGTTGATGTCTACTTGGGTGGTCTTAAGGGGTGTATAATAGGGTTTATTTCTCTCCTAGTGGTAGTCTTCAACCTAACTTGTTCCCTCTACCATCTCAACCTATAGGTGCATTGGGTCTTCATCATCTAGAGAGTTGTCATCAATGAGGTGAATGAGTTTTTGCTTACCTACTAGGGCCCACTAATTACATTCCTTTTAGGTCTCATCATATTCTTCATTGGAGTCATTGTAGAGTGCCATTTCTTCAAATAAAGTTAGAACCACCAATCCTTCCTCTCTAAACATCTCTTTTAAGTACTCCTCTAAGATATTTATGTCCTCAAACATAGCTCAATGGATAACTTGTAGTGGCTCCAATAATTCAAGGTTCCATGAAGAGAAGGAAAAAGTGTGTACAAAATTTTCCTTTAGTGCATCCCAATTTTTTATTTCCTGGTGTGTCTCATTCATGATGTACCATGCTCATACCCATGTATTTATATTTATATAGAATACATGCACCCACCTTGTGGCACATTTTCTCCATAGGTCACCCAAGTCTCTTCATAAAGCTAGATGTGTGCAATGGGGTTAGAATTATCATCATAGGGAGGTATGCTTAGATCCTCGTTACTTTTACCAAATCTAGTGCACATGGTTTTCTTCACATCCCACCAAGTGGGTAAGCTATGTTTCTATGTGTCACACTAATACATGGTAGTATTTTATAGTGTATACACTAATGTGCCCAATTGATCAATTTCCTTTGGGATGCAAGCCTCAATATCTTATGCATACCTCTCAATAGGCTAGCTTCCTTCATACTTAGGGAGTGCTACAAGCTTTCCCTTTTTGACCCAGATCACTCTCTTTTCTATCTCCTTGTCATGAGGAGTCAACTTCTTCTGAGGTCACACAATTATTACCAAGCCTATGCCAAATAGTCTAGATCTAGCTTTGTGCACTAGGCGACATTTGTGCCCTGTGACCTCATAGGATTATTCAACCCAACATTCACAAGATATGTCCATTGTATCTAAGACTAATTTTCCATCTTCCCAAGTGAGCACCCCTTGCTCACTGGGATTGAGAGTCTCAGTGCCTTGCATCTTGATACTATAAATATGGTTGACCTCATCCTCAAGGTTAACACTTTAATGTAAGGTGGCCATTGGTTTCCTGAAAGAGGAATCACCACCCTTTATTTTCCATTTTTGAAGTTCATATAGCACTTATTTAGGTACATATCAACATTATTTGCATAACACCATGGCCTTCCCAAGAGTGGCAGGTACTTGACCTCCTCTACTAGCTTTATGACCTCGAAATCAGCTTGAAACTCAGTGCCTATGATGTCCATAATGGCACTGTTCAAGACCCCTATAGGCTGTGCTTAGGTCTTATTTTCCATGAACAAGGTGTGTGGCAATGGTATCAAGGGTAGACTCCCCATCTTCTCCTAGGCATTTTTGGTCAAGATATTGACCTCTACACCTATGTTGACTAGTACTTCACAAACTGACCACCCATTGATAGTGGTGTCTATTAGTAATTCCTGGTCATACTCAGTGTTCTAATTATGTGTCATATATTACATCTATTCCATATGTGGCACTATAATCTCTATTGCTTAGGGGATGGATTCCCATGTTGGTGCTTTCTCTGCATGCTTTAAAATCAAGTTCTTTAGTAAGAGTAGTACCCCTTCCACCTATAGGAGGTGTAGGATTTCAATCAACTCCTAGACTTCAATAATCTAGGTGGATCCATGTATCATTCCATTTTTAAAGTCTTTAATTTTTTGTCAAACCACTTACACATCAAAGAATTCATCGATAAATTTTTGGTGCTTCTTTTGGAATGCAAAATGGACTCTGGATGCTCAAGATATAGCTTGCTGAAGTTTTGTTATGACAGGTGAATAATGAGTGTCAAAAAGTGACATGGAATTATATTCCAAGTGGTCTAATAATCATTTGACACATGCCAATATGAATTTTTGCAACAAAAGTGGTTTGGTGTTTGTTTTTTTATAGCCTCCAGTCTTTGACAAGCGGTCATATGAGGATCCGTGGGCCCCGCTATTTGCTCATTGGGGGCCCTCAATGAGGGTTGGCACACTCTTGAGGAGGGGTGCCTTGGCCTCATAATCTTCATGTATCATTATTTTTGAAATTGTATTTAAGTTACAAAGTCTGTAGAAACCCCATCAATGTGGGATATATATTTAAAGCTTTGTAAATAATCACAAGCAAACCAAATCGACCATACCAACCCATCATGCCACACAAAGACCATGTTTTAAACCACATATCTCTAATGTTGGCTTAAGAATAGGCTTAGCCAAGCTTAGCACCTAAGTCCCCTTCAAAAGGGACGTCAGTATTTCTTAAGGAGGCCATCACCCTTTAAAAAGTATACAATCTCTTCCAACACAACAAATGTGGGATAAGAGATAAGTGTAAAATGCCAAAAAGGAAGGCCGATGTTTCGAACCATGCACCTATTATGCAAAAGAGCTAATATTTGACTACTTTTTCTATGGATGTCAAAGTATTATTTAAGGAATGAAATTCCATTTGAAGGGTAGTAAGAAGCTAACTGTGTAAAGAAAATTAAGAAGGTTAGAGATTCATTTAAGCCTTGTACGGCCTTGGGCCATTAAGTTTAGGTCTAAGAGATATTATTATAGGCAAGCAGAGACTAGGGAAGGTGAATTAAAGACTTGTATTAATTTTGTAAGCCATTTGTTGCAAAAAATTAATGGAAATGGTCCTCACTTTGAACGGACCTGGAGACGTAGGCTATTGAAGCCGAACTCTGTTATCAATTTGCTAGTGAATTCTTCTGATTTTATCTACTATTTATTTTAATTATGATCTTCATTTTAATTTTGGTTTTAATTTTTTTATACAAAATTAAATGAAAATTTTGAGAAAATAATAGATCTTTTAAATGTGACAAGTGTTATTTGATTTTGTGACACTTGCATTTTTAGTTTTCAGATTAGATTTTTGGTATCAGAGCAGTTTTTATTTAACCATGGTTACTAGTGTATGTTGACAAGGTCTAAATCCAAAAAGGATGAAGGAAAACTCACTAAGTATAATATAGAGATTGGCTCAAGGTGTGCTTCAGGTATGGCTGACGAAGAGATGGAATCTAAACAAGATTTCTGTCGAGTCTTCATGGAGATGAGAAGCATGGTTGAGGAACTATACCGTGATAAACAAAGGAAATCTGAGAATGAGAAAGGTTATTCACAAGAGTCGAAAGGTAAAGAAACCAAAAAACCTTCTTCATCAGATGATGGTAAAAAAACTATGGAATCTCTTCCTTCACTAAAATTGGATATTAAGTTTGAATTACCAATGTTAATGATGAAGTTAATGCTGAAAAGTTGGATAATTGGATCAAGCAGATTGAAGTTTATTATAGGGTCCAAAAGATTACAGGGGATGAATCAAAAATTCATTTGGCTACTCTTCGTATGGGAGGCACAGCTCTCATCTGGTGGGAGAGTAAGTTGAAGGAAGTCTACATTCAAAAAGATAACTCGATTTTTAATTGGAATGAATTTGTTCAAGAACTCAGAAAGCAATTTTATCCTTTAGGCTATATGCAACAAGCCATGATGGATTGGCAAAGTTTTAGACAAGGAAAATTCCAAAATGTTTAATATTATACACAAGAATTTAGTCGAAAAGCTTTACTTTTGAATGTTCCTCTTTACACACAAGAAACACTGCTAAAATATATAGGTGGGCTATATAGTTATTTAAGACATATGATTCTTATGTTCAGTCCCACTAATTTAGATGCAGTTTGTGTTCAAGCCACTCATTTAGAGGCTAGAGAAAAACAATCAAGATAATATTTCCTAAAGTTAAAATTAAGCAATCTAATGTTAAGCAATCCAAAGGGGAAAGTTCATCAGGAAAGGGTAAACAAAAATCCACTTTTATTGTTAAAAAAAAAGAAGGAAAACCATTTTGTAATCATTGAAAGAAAAATCATGATGAGTCTAAGTGTTGGAAACTACACCCTAAGTTAAGGCCTAAGAGGTTTCAAAAGAAGGAAAAGAAGACTAATGCTATGGTTCAAGATTTAGGTTCAGATTCAGGTGATGAAACTAAAATCACAGCCATGGGATTACATAATGATTCTTCTCTTTCAGTTTCTAGCACTAAGTCATCAAATGATGCATCTTCTTCTAAACAAAATTATGTGCATGTTGATAAGAAAAGAAATGAATTGTTCCACCTTAGATTTGTTTCAAAACATAATAAAATTGACACTCTATTTGATAGTGGTTCATAGGCAAATTTAATTTTTGAAGAGGTTGTTAAGAAGTTAGGCTTACAAACCAATCCCCATCTGAAGCCTTATCCACTAGGTTGGGTGTGTGACAATGCGATGCTACAAGTCTCACAAACTTGTAGACTGAGGTTTTCCATCACATCTAAGTGTATAGATGACGTTGAGTTGGATGTTGTCCCATTGGACATATGTGGGATTATTTTTTGAATCCCATATCTTTATGATAGAAAATCAATGTTTTATAGAGAGGAGAATAAGTACTTGCTTGTTAAGGATGGCATTAAATATATAGTCAGAACACATAAAATTAAAACAAGTCTTTCCTTGGTTACAACAGGGCAAATGAAAAGACTAGTTAATTCAAGCAAGACTTTTTGTCTCATGTTGATTAAGTCTAAGGAAAAAGAATATTCTCAGGCTTTTTAAAATTGTGATCCTAAACACAAGAATGAATTGGTTGAAATCATTTCTAATTATGATGATGTATTTCAGGATCCTAAGGGTTTTCCCCCTAGGAGGGGAGTTCAACATGAAATTCATCTATTGCAGGATTCTCCTCTCCCTAACATTGGCATGTATAGGTTATCAGTGGTGGAAAATGAGGAAATCAAAAAATAGGTAATGGATCTATTGGATAGAAGTATTATTCATCCAAGTTCATCTCCTATTGGTTCACCAATTATTTTGGTGCCAAAGAAAGATGGCACTTGGTGAATGTGTGTTGATTTTCATGCTTTAAACAAAATTACTATTAAGAATCATTACCCTCTTCCTCGTATTAATGATTTATTGGATCAATTAAAACATGTTATTTATTTCACTAAGCTAGATTTGAGAATTAATGAAGGTTATGTGTGGAAAACCACCTTCAAGACAAAATAGGGATTGTTTGAATGGCTTGTTATGCCTTTCGGGTTGTGTAATGCCTCGGCTACATTCATGAGATTGATGAATGATGTTTTTAGATAGTTCCTTGATGATTTTGTTATAGTTTACTTAGATGATATATTGATTTTTAGCAAGTCTTGGGAAGAGCATGTGATCCACATTAAGAAATTCATGGATGCATTAAGAAGGGAAAAACTTTATTTAAAAATGCCAACATGTGAATTTGGCAAGACCTCTTTGATATACTTGGGTTACATTATAAGACATGGTAAATTGAATATTGATCTTGAAAAAGTGGAAATCATTTTTAACTAGACTACACCCACTAACACAACTGAGGTTAGAAGTTTTCTTGGTGCAATACAGTTTTGGAGAAAGTTTATTGCTTAATTTTCATATATTTCATCACCTTTGCATTCTTTGACAAGTGTGAAATAGGTCTTTTAGTGGGGAGGTAAGCATCAAAAGGCCTTCAACACATTGAAATAAAAGATAAGTACTACTCTGGTCTTGGCACTTCTGGATATACAACAACCATTTGAGATCGAGATGAATGCAAGTGAATATGCTATGGGAGCTATTTTAATGCAAGGTAAGAAACTAGTTTGTTATCATTTTGAAACCTTCACAAGTGCAGCAAGAAAATATCCAACTTATGATAAGGAATTGTATGCATTGGTTCAAAGTGTTAAAAATGGAAACATTAATTAATGGGAAAAGAAACAATAATACATATAGATTATCAGCCCTTATAGTATCTCCAATCACAAACCAAACTACAATAGTCTAGACATTTTCGTTGGATGGGTTTCTTATAATAATTTCATCTTGTGATTAAGTATAAAAAAGGTATTCAGAATAAGGTTGAAGATATGCTATCTAGGCCTCTTATGGTTGTTGCATCTATTCTTTTACAACATGCTTCTTTATCTCATGAAAGTTATAAAGAACAATATGTTAATGATCTTGATTTTTAGGATGTCCGTAAAGTTTTGATGAGTAATAGACAAGTAGAAGAATTGGACTATCATGTATACAATGACCTTTTATATCATTTGGGTAAACTTTGTATTCCTCAAAATGAGAGGGTGCACATGATTAGAGAAGCATATACTTCTCTTATTTTTTGTCATTTTGGAGTTGTTAAAATGGTTGCACATTTGAAAATGTATTGTTACTAGCCCCATATGCAGGAACATGTTGCCAAATATATTAAGGGATATACTCTTTGTGCCACAAGCAAACCTAGTAACAGGAAAATGGGACTTTACACTCCTCTACCTATTCCTACTTGCCCATGGGAAAGTATCTCCATGGATTTTGTGGGGGGTTTGCCTATGACCCAAAGAAAACATGACTATTTATATGTGGTTATGGATAGATTTAGCAATATGTGTGTTTTGATTCCTTACACTAAGCAAATTACTAGGGAAGGCACTGCACACTTGTTCTTTAAACATGTATGGGTTCATTTTGGGTTGCGTACTTCAATAATTTTTTATCAAGATTCTTGGTTCATTGGGGAGTTTTAGTCAACTTTGTGGGGAATAATGGACACTAAATTAAAAAAGAACACTACATTTCATTTGCAAACTGATGGGCAAACAGAGGTTGTGAACCACATTGTGGTACATTTTCTTAGGGGTTATAGTAATAAACATCCAAATTTATGGGATGAACAATTGTGTTACATACAACATGCATATAAGTAAGCACTTCATTCTTCTACTATGAAATCTCCATTTGAGGTTTGTTATGGATACTTGCCTAAATCTCCTCTAGATGTTTGCTATGGATAGGATATAGCTATTGGTGAACCAAAAGAAGCCATTCAAGCTAAGAAGTTCATTGAATAAATATAGCTCATACATCAGACTGTTCGTACTCAATTGGATAAAAGTCAAGCCAAGAATAAATCAAAACATGACAAACATCATGTTGATCACCAATTTGTTATAGGTGATATGGTATGGCTTCACATTAGTAAGAAAAGACTAATAGGTGAAGGTAAAAAGTTGAAACCAATCCGGTATGGTCCTTTTCAGATTATGGAAAAAATTGGCACAAATGATTTCTGGTTAGATTTACCATCTTACATGCAGATTTATTCAATTGTAAATGTGTAAAATCTAAAATTGTATGAGCCTCCAATGATTATTGATCATGATGAAAGTGTATTCATTCCTTCTATTGATGATTTTGCTCTTGAATATCTAATATAATTACAGGAAGATACTATTCTTGACAATAATGTATGGACTTCATGAACAGGTGATGTTGAATATTTTCATGTTGGTCTAAAAGGGATGCACCCAAATAAGGCCAAATGGATGGAAGTCAGAAGGGTGAGGGAGAAATACCCTCACCTCATTACCAATTAATTTCAACTTTTGGAGGTCCAAAATTTCCTAATGGGGAAGAGTGATCTAGGTGGATCCATGTACCGTTCCATTTTGAAAGTCTTCAATTTTTGTTCAAACCACTTGCACATTAAAGAATTCATTAAGAGATTTCTGGTGCTTCTTCTAGAATGCAAAACGGAGTCTGGATGCTTGAGATATAGATTGTTGAAGTTTTGTTGTGATAGGTGAATAACGAGTGTCAAAAAGTGATGTGGCATTATACACCAAGTGGTCCAATAATCATTTGACATGTGGAAATATGAATTTGTGCAAAAAAATTGGTTTGGTGTTTGTTTTGTTGATAGCCTCTGGACTTTGACATGCGGTCATATGAGGAACTATGGGCCCCGTTATTTGCTCACTAGGGGCCCTCAGTGAGGGTTGGCACACTCTTGTAGAGGGGTGCCTTGGCCTCTTAATCTTCATGTATAATTATTTGTGAAATTGTATTTAAGTTACAAATTCCATAGAAACCCCATCAATGTGGGATATATATTTAAAGCTTTATAAAGAATCACAAGAAAACCAAATCTACCATGCCAACCCATCATGCCACTCAAAGACCACATGCTAACCCACATATCTCCAATGTCAGCCTAAGAATAGGCCTAGCCAAGCTTAGTGCCTAGTTCCCCTTCAAAAGGGATGTTGGCATTTCTTACGGAGGCTATCACCCTTTAAAAAGTATACAATCTCTTCTAACACAACAAATGTGGGATAAGAGATAAGTGTAAAACACCAAAAAGGAAGGCTAACATTTTGAATCATGCACTTATTTTGCAAAATAGCTAATCTTTGACCACTTTTTCTATGGAAGTCGAAGTATTATTTAAGGAATTAAATTCCATTTGAAGGGTAGTAAGAAGCCGACTGTGTAAAGAAAATTAAGAAGGTTGGAGATTCCTTTAAGCCTTGTACGGCCTTGGGCCATTAATTTTAGGTCTAAGAGATATTCTTACAGGCAAGTAGAGACCAGGGAAGGTGAATTGAAGACTTGTATTGATTTTTTAAGCCATTTGTTGCACAAAATTAATGGAAATGGTCCTCACTTCGAACGGACCTAGAGACGTAGGCTAGTGAAGCTGAACTCTATTATCAATTTTTTGGTGAATTCTTTTGATTTTCTCTGCTATTTATTTTAATTTTGATCTTCATTTTAATTATATTTTTAATTCATTTATACAAAATTAAATGGAAAAGTCAATAAAATAGTAGATCTTTTAAATGCGACAAGTGTTATTCAATTTTCTGACACTTGCATTTTTAGTTTTCTGATCATTCAACCTCTTACTAGTCTTACCTTCTACATGTCATGGTGGCCTATACCTCTAAGTCCTTATCCAAATAGAGCTCACCCTATAGGTCTTATATCATAGTCATTTCTTACTATAGGACATCCTTTTGGCATACAAGATTAGGATATAGTGCTACTTTTAGATCTGGTTGTGTCATGTACTTGATGTGGCTTGACTCACCATATTCCAGGCATAGGTCTTGGTTTGGTGTAGCATGTGGCTGAGTGGTGCACCCACTCTACATCAAGATCTACACTTTTGGAGGCCTTTTAGGAGTTTTTTTTGGCTTGGGGGCCCATTTTCCTTCTTTGGACTCACATTACACCATATCATCTCCTTTATCCACACTAGGATGACCGTACATCATCTTCTTATAGATATTTAGGTAGTCTTCGACTACATGTGGGCCTTGGTAGTACCCATATGTTGGGTGTGTTATGCAGTCACATTGATAATTCTTAGTTGACCTAAACTTTTAACAAGATCATGGTGGGAATCTCCCTCCCCCTCATCTACCTCCTTAGTTATATGTTCCTCTTTGGTTGTTATAACCCATGTTGTTCTAACCTTAACCCTCATTCCCTTGGCCCATTTGGCCACAAATTGAAGTCATAACTTGCCTTATGCCTTTCTCCATGTTTTGGCACATCTCATCAATGACTCTATAGTCCACCATTGCATATGTGTAGGAATCACACATCTTGTAGTAAACTATAGTATTTACTTGACCAATGCACTGCAATAAGGGACAATTATAGAAGTCATGCACTCTATGGAAAACCTCACAATTGGGGAGTATTACATAGGCATTCCTAAAAAGAAAGTTATTCTTGTTGTGCCCTTTTATCTCATAGTTAGTATACCATATCCCACTGTAAGAGTCATGTGCCTATCTAGTAGTAATCTTCAATAACTAAAAATCCATCAATGTAATCTATGATTTTATGAAGGAACTAATCCCTGTGTCAGAACTTCTTACCACCTCATCCTAAAGCATAGCTTCAAACACATCATAGAGTTCCATAAAGGTATTCATGAATAGTTCCCTTCAAAATGGCACTAGTAGGCCCCCAATAAACCATTACACATTTTTGGAGGGGTGGATATCATAAGGAAGCTTAGAGAGGAGAGTTTTGAACCATGCATTTTACAAGTGCATGATTTTGGTTACACCTTGATTGATCTCCTTAAGTACCATGATGCTCTATTGTTCAAACTCAAGAATTTTAAACTCCTTTAGGAATGCTTCTTTCAACATGTCATAGTCAACCATAGCCTATTTTAGATCAAACTTATGATACCAATTATGAGTATGATTTAGTAGGGTTATCATGAACTATGTTGCCTTGTGCTTAGGATGAGTAATGCCCTGAGCACACTACTATAACTCACATTTCAACACATTCTCCATGGCATTTTCAACTATTAGATACTCAAGTAGACACATGACCATCTCATAATATATCTATTATAGTAGTGGCATGGGATTTTATGGTTCCTAACCTCCTTGGGTTTGTACAAGGGGTGATCATCTAATGTCCCCATTAGTAGGGTTGAGTGTTGACCCTAATTGAGTAGGTTGCATCATAGAGCTTGATAGCATAGCTCTACCCATTGGTGGCACTATACCACTTCCTATAGGTTGTTAACTGGTTGGTGCAACTGACATTCCTTGCATGGGAATATTTTCACTTGTGGTCATGGCACTTAGACTAGTGCATGTTTGATCAAACATACCATTGCTTAGCTCCTTCTACGAGATCACTTGTTCAATCACAAATCCATGATCCAAAATATTGGTCCCATTTTAGTCTATTAGGGTAATAGGTTGAGTTACTTTTCTTCTATTTTCAAAGGGGGAATCTAGTTCATGGGCTTGTATTTCAAGTTCAAAGGGGGTAGGTGCCTTTAGTGCATCCTTAGGCACCTTATCTTGTAAGGACTTGATGTATCCCACACCTATCTACAGAATCTTCCTCCATCTAAGTACATTGTGGTCTTTCAAAACAACCTTCCCCATGCCCTTCCTACTTGCTACAAGTCCTTTCAGTACTTCTACGTTCTAGGTCTTCCATCAGTGTTCATCTATGCTTACTGTAGTTTAGCCTTTGGAGCTCTCAAGTATCAAGTTGCTATTCTTCTTCCATGGCACCTTTATTAAACTTCCCCATTCTCCCCCTCATGCTTTCCCATATGTGCAAGGACTTTTAACCTTCCACCCTCATGGTCTCTATCCCATAATCGACCATGAGCTTTTTTAGCTCGATGTAGAGTCCTTTGATGAATGTGCCCCTTAGTTCTCAAAGAAACTCATGCTCTACTTCCTCTAAGCATGAAAAGGTTGACACTATGAAATATAACACATAGATATTCAAATCACCATCCCACCACTTGTCTATGGCATGCATCTACACTTCATCCAAGTTTTTTAGCCTCTATACATGCTCTATAGTCTACTCAAGGTGTTGTCCATAACTTCTTCATCTAGTATCAACATATGTAGCCAACCATTTATATATGTGTTTAGGTAGCTCACAGAAGAACACTTCATACAGTGGGTCATATAGATAAGTTTTCACCCATTTCCATAGCTTCTCTCCTTCATATGTGGGATGCTTCTATGTAAATCAATCTTCAACTTGATCTAGCTAGAGATTGACATTCTAGAGTGATAGTTGGAGCATTAATATGCTATAAAATCTTAGCAACGTAATTCAACATGTCTTGGCAATAAAACTAGAATGTTATAGTTAAGTGTTCACTTAAGTAGGTATGATGCTCAGTCATGCATGCAACTCTGGTTATCAAACATTTATAGGGTTATGGGAGTTAGGTGCAACTATAGTAAGGTTTGGTTTACAACATTTAAATACACTGGCATGCTAGCATCAGTTTCACATAAGGCATGAGCCTTATGCACTCACCTAAATCATGACAGTGTGGGGACCAAGTCCATGTTGGGCTAGTTTCATCATAGTGAAGCCAAGGGTTATGTAGGGTGTAATGGTTTAGGAGGTTTATTGGGTCTCTGGTATAAAGGCTCAAAAGGATAATTTCATTGATGCATGTTTAAACAAAGGGAGATAAACATGGGATGTCCATTCATCCTAAGTTCACCCTTCAGCACTGGGTCTATCACAAAGACCTTCATAGTGGGTAAGAGTTCTAAGTATCTCAAGGCACCACTTAATATAGGGTGAGTCCCAGTTTTTCAACATTTTACATGGGGGAGAACACAATTTAACCAATATAATGAAATGATATATATATATAACACTTAGCAACTAATATTCACCCATTATAATCTAGTATTTATTACAATACCTAATAGCAACCTTTATTTCTCAATCCTATTCTTAATAGTGTCAAAGGCTCACAGATGAGCATGGCTTACATCTACTACTTTAGCAATCAAGATTTAATCCCTCTATCACTCTCAAATTCACTAGATATCCCTTGATAATTCCCCCTTTCTCTTAGAGGTCACCTCCTTTATAAAGGCATTGGACACTTTACTTACTAACTAGATAGGTATGTGCTAAAGAGGGGTAGTTGAGATCTTGTCAACTCCATTACACCATATAGGACACTCAGGGTGTCTGTTGGGTGTCAGGCTATCAAATGGGGTTATATACCTACCTACTCCACTAATATCTCCATACTCCTCAAGCCTTGAACTACCATGTATAAGACTGGGTAGGTATGCCTTAAGACTCATGATGTCATACAACCATCAGCTAGCTGGGTCAAGAATTTCAAGAGTTTATCTAGTTAGTGCCAAGGTGTGAAAAAAGGGTCTTTCAATTCTTCTAAGCGTCTCTTCACACTAGGGTTGGTCCAGCTGGCGTGGGATCAAGTCTTCTCAAAAAGGCATCCTAACAAGCTTGGACTAGTGGAGTAGGAAGCCCAGGTCTCTAAAAGAACCATCAGGATTCCCCAAGGGATCCTAAATTCTAGATTTTGATTAGATCCAAAACTATCCTAGAAAAATGATAGTGAAAAGATAAAAAAAAATTGATTGGTACATAAATTATTCATTTTTACCTAGACTAAAACAAACTTAGGTTAATGGAGAAAGAGGCCCAGGTCTCAACAGAAACATCAAGGTTCCTCAAGGACTAAAAGATTGATTTTGGATGGATCAAGAACCAGCCTAGACATAGATGGAGGCCTAGGTCTCCAAAATTATTGAATGGATAAAAACCCTATGGGGGTCCCTAGCAAGACTCAAAACTAATAAATCATTTCCATGAATAAATCAAGAGAACCACACAAACCATGATGATTTTAAATAGAACCTCAAGTAAAAATAGTTTGGTATTTATCTAGATATGGAACTATGATAATAACCATTTTTCACCACAATGGTTAGTATCATGGTTTTTCATTGAATGATAAGTGAAATACAATGATCCTTATTTTGTCATAAGTATATTTTATGACCAATGTCTATTATGAGGTAAAGATATTATCTTATACTCAAGTAACATAGAAATAATTATATGATGAACATATTAGTTTGTTGAGATCTGTAATATATGTTATGGAGACTTATGAAAGGAATCCACATTTTTCACATGGTAAATTTACATTATCATTTTCTAAGGTTGACTTAAATCTTTTAACCAAGAGGGATGAATAGTATAACATGTGTTCACATGTTCATTAGTGACTTTTTACTTTCCCTTATGTGTATTTATTTTTGTGTCCTTTAATGATGAATTTAAATTGTAATTTTTAAGGCCTATAGGTGTGAATAAATTATGTGATAAATATCAAGTGGGTCAAATCTAAGCATGCATAAATTTTCATCAATTATATGATGAGGAATTTCATCATCACTATCATAATAGTCAGAAACCTATCCATCTTTAATTCAAAATTTACCACAAAGGTAGATCAAATATTTTTTTTTCTTGTGGTTGAGATATCATTTCTTGCTATTGTTATGGAATTTGTTCTATATTATTATCTTTATGTTCATCCATATATATGTGGGGTGTTATTGCTTATGAATACAATGAGATATATTATCTGTCTTACTTGGTTTCCATGTCTCATAAGTGGCTATGATCTTTATTAGAATATTTTTTTCAAAGGGTTATTTAAGTGTTGATGTGTCTACATTTAACATTTTAAAAAAATTAAAGGGTTTATCGTTTGCATACATAGTCCATAATGTCCCATTGTGTATGAATTTTACACATCTATGTAATGTAGATGGTATAGCTTCCATAAGATGTATCCAAGGGCTACCTAAAAGTAAGTTATAATGTAATTATTGAGACATTACTTAAAAAGTATCTTTTATTATTTTTGGCCCCAATGTCACATCTAATGTGATCTAACCAATAGGTGGCTACTTGAATTACCAAATCCTTTGATATGTACATTTAATTTTTGAATAAATTCTAGACTAATACACATTATTTGTAAAATATTTATACTACAAATGTTTAAATTGATTTTTTATCAATGAGTACTCTCTTGATTCCCTTATTTTGAATATTGAATTATATGAATAGAGGCAAATCTTGATCAATTAGTCCTTTATAGTAAATTTATGAGGTTGGCATTATTTTAAAGATATTTCACTATATGAATAAAATAATTTGGTTTAATATCACTTGGTACTTGGGTTTCATGTAAGGATTCATATAAGATATCCTTTTAAATATTTGATTGTTTCAAAAGTTAAATAATTGATATCTTAGCATCAGTGTTACTTAATTTTTCAATCATATCATACCCTTTAAATTTAATCATGAGCTTAGGATTATGAAGAAACTATTTTATATTAACATGTGGTTGAACAAGTTGAGAACATTTTCATTTTCATGTAGTGACAACATGGATTGTGGAATATAATATAAGTTGTGGGAGAATAATGGGAGTAGGATGGTAGTTGTCACTTTAATAGGATTAGGTGGAATAAAAGGTTGAGCACATGCATGATGGCACCTAGTAAAACTAGATAGAGGCTTAATGTTATTTTAATAATAATTATAAAGAGTTGTCAGATGTGCATCTTGTTTTATCTTTCTCTTTTTATTTTTATAAATTTGTTGATTCAATTTAAGTAGAATTGTGATCAATGGCATCATGCATGAAATACAATAATAATTAACTATCATGATGTAACTGCCAAAGATAAAGATACAATATGTGTGAATTGTGCTAAACATAATTTATTCCTTTGAATTTTGAAAGAAATCTATTTTTTTCCCAATAAAGTTTAAAATTTTAGAAATCAAAACAACCCTAGAACACACTAGGATTTTATAATAAGACTTAGAGGTCATGTTCATTAAATGTTTAACCCTTTTTGGAATTAAGGGTTAGGAGGAATAGGATATTCAAGAGTGAATTAAACTATTCCTAAATCATGTCAATTAAATTATTCAATTTTAGTTCTAAATTATGAAAAGTATTAAATATAGAAAGTACAATGCCAAACAATATTTTGATTTTGTAATCACAAAGAAGAAATAATACTCATCTTATGCAATAATGTGCATATATATTTGATATGTATAGGTGTGGGAATAATATTTCTAAGGCTCAATAAATATCCACTATATTCTAAAAATATTCTCTGGTTGTCTGGACACTTGTGTTGACCTGAATACACATGCATTGACATTATTATCTAAATATCAATACAATTATCCTATATAGAATGTTTGTTGTATCAATTAACCAACTAGATATTTTTTATTTTTTATCACCTTTCATTTGATGTATTTGGATCTCACCTACAATATTTGTACCACTATTTATAGCTCAAAACCATAGATCTTCACCTTAGGTTAGGTTACCTTACCAAAAATGGGTTAGTGGGCTCATGTTATTAAGATGACCTCAAACATAGCTCTATCAATAAGCATTGCCTACATATCCAATACTTTAAATATGGACTTATAATTATGTATTTTTCTCATATGTGTTTGTATGTCTATATTTTAGAATGTTATATACAAGTGTATGCAATGATCTATCTTGTAACTTGACAAAATGCCTCATGGATTATCTTTTGAGTGATTTAGACCTATAGTATGACTGGTCATTTGATTGATATGAAAATAGGTATGAACAAGGAATGATATCCTTTTAGAGAATTTTCAGTGATGTCATGGAGGTGTCTAGGTGAGTGGATGAAGTGTCTTGATAATCTAAGTATCAATGACAAAGTATGTAGTGTATTTGTTATAGTATGTTTGAAGTATGTTTGGTTGATCTTCAAATTTGGCATGATTAGGGATGAGTACGGTGATTTTATGATCTATAAGAGGTCATATCAGAGGTTAAATATGATTTGAGAGATTTTTGGAGTGGATGGTATTCATATTGTTCTTAATTATGTTCATCTTGGTAGAGTTGGTTTTTTGGTAGAAAAATCTGAGTAGCTAGTTTGATGACATCACCATTGCCATGTATGGATGAGTCAGGGGGAGTTGGTAATATGGGTTGGATATAATTATTCCTAAGTATTTATGGTTCAAATTTTAGTTCATTTGAATAATTAAATCAAAATTTATTAAAGTTCAAATTTGGACTTCTAGGTAGATTGCAGTAGTTTTTATACTTAGCCAGACCGTCACTACACGTCATGCAAATATGGATGAATTATCAAGTTTGTGTATTTATTTTAGGTATGTAGAAATTAATTTTTATAAAAAAATTATACTTATATTTTATATATAGTGTCAAGAAGCTACCCTAAAAATTTAGAGTCTTGAAGTGTTGTCTAGCTCAAGTTATAAAGCTTCAAAGTTATTCTAACAGACTGTGATGGGTTAGAGACCATCAAGTTTAACCACGTCAAAGATTCAGGTCATTAGTTAGTAGATCTAATGGTGCACATTAATTTATGATCTTTATATAATGGTATATGTAATAATAAATATGTCAAAGGTTTCATGCATAGGTTACAAGCTCACTAGTTTGGCAGATGATCAACAATGAGCAGTGATTCATACTGACAATGATCCATGGTGTGGGACAAGTCAAAGAGTAAACAATGCACATAGGGATGCCAAGTGGCATAAATTCATGGACTATTAATAAAATTATCAAAAGTCATATGTGGGTGAAAAGTTTCATAATCTTAGGAGTTATGAGCAAGATCTAACGGTGAGCATTGTAAGATAAAGACCTTGTTAATCTATAGAGATTGATGGTGTGAATTTGGTTAATATTGTAAGGGTACATGAGATGAGGTCAACATGATCAATGTTTAATAATTTAGCTAAGTTAAAATTTGAGATAATACCAAAAAATATTGATGGTGCATATTTGATCTAAGATGCGAGGACATGAGATGCTAACATAGTGTTTGAAGTTTAACAGTTGCTCAGTGACAGATGGAATTTAAATATTTGAATTTGTGAGGGAAAACTAGTCTATGGTTTTTGAGCCATAACTTTTGATATATGCAAAATTTTACCATGTTGTAAAAATAAAAGTTGTATAGTAAATCAAGTTACATCCATAAATATGTATTTTAAGGTCTAATTATTTTTACAGTCAAAGTTATTGAGATATAAATTTGACTATATGTTCATTCATGCTCTACAAGTAACCCAAAAAGGGTAATTGAGTTGTTCTTGATGGTATTTTGATGTTTTAAGATGAACTAACTATCAAAGAGTATTTTAAACTCTATGAGGACCATCTATATGGATTTTTTAGGTTTGAATAATATATATTCAATATGAAAAAATGCTTATAAGATGACTATGTGTTTGTTCATGGTGTTCTTATGTACAGAATGTTGTTTGAGCAAATTATGCTTTAGCATAAGAGTGTTTTGGTGAATGTGATAATTTGAGGATGTTGAAGGGGTCATATGGAGTAGACATATGCATTTGTAAGTGGTAATATGTTTCTTAGTTTTCTTAGATAAGTGTCAAAAAAGGTGAATGGGTCTTCATAGGAACTAAAAGGTGACTTAGGCCTATTTGAAAGAGGGTTGTGCTTAAAGGTGATCTATGTAGATGCCTTAAGAGTGAAGGCATGTGTTGTGGATGAGAAGGAAGGTTGTGAACATGATAATAACTATGAAGTATCTATAAAAGGTGAAATCCAATATGGTGATTTATATAGTTTATATAAGAAGAGTTTGTGAGATTTTAAGAGCAAAGGAAAGAGGAAAGGGTGTGTACCCAATGGATGGGTTGTAGATAAGATCAAGTTGATGACTATGTGTATGACCTATAGGTCATATTTATAATGTCAAATACAATGTTTTTTTAGGTTTGAATATTGAAGGTGGTTAGAAGGACTTGATCATATTAGGGGTAGGTGTTCCTTGTGAAACAAGTGTTTCACTAAATCCAATCAGAAGGACTTGATCATCTTAGGGATAGGTGTTCCTTGTGGAACAAGTGTTTCACTAAATTTTTGTCAAAATACCTTGACCAATATCATGTTTTCTTACTTCTTATATGATAAGTAATCCATGTGTTTATAATACTGAGAGTGGGTTTTATTCCCCAAGAGGGTTTCTCACATAGATTTTATGTTGTTTGTATGATCTTGTATTATCTATTATTCATTGCTATGAATGACTTATATATTCTATGAATGTTTGTGATAATTAAATATGAGGTTTAAAGGATTGGAATTGAAGTTGAAATATCTTACATCACTGATTCACCCCCCTCTCAGTGATTTTACCTCTAAAAATTGGTATCAAAGTAGGTCCTTTGATAAAGGCTTGATAATTGGAAGGAGATCCAAGGTACAATATGGGTATCCATCATATGCAAGGATGTGTTTTCGCTAATAAATCATCGATGTTCAATAGATCTAATTATGATATTTGGAGTGTGAGGATGAGGACCTACATCATGTCCTTATGGTTTGACACTTGGCAATCTATTGTGGATGTTTATTTTGCACCTATTATTCCTCCATCTAGTGATGCAGATAATAAGTTGTTTGAGAACAATTCTAAGTAAATGAATGATATCACTTATGTTTTTTCAAATATTGAATATACCAAGGTAATCCATTTCATATCTACCAAATAAATGTTGGATATATTGAATATTATTTATGAAGGAGATTCAAATGTTAAGTTGTAAAAGTTGTAGATTCACTGAAGATAATTTGAGAGTCTTAAGATGAAGGAAGAAGATTTTGTGGCATCCTTTCTGCAGAGAGATTATGAGACTATGAACAACATCAGAGGTGTTGGAGAGAATATTGAAGTATCTATTGTATTTCAAAAGGTATTAAGGTATCTCTCTCTCAAGTTTGATTCTAAAGTATCTATTGTAGAATAAATTCATGATCTTACTCATTTGAAGATAGATGAATTTCATGGCATTCTTACTGCCTATGAGATGAGACTTGATGATGATAAAACATCAAATAAGGAAGTGGAATTAAATTAAAAATGAAACCAAAGAATAATTTCCATGGTAATAAACTCAAGGAAGATAACACATCTGATATTGATGAAGATGAACTAATTAATTTATTTACAAAGAAATTAAAAATAGGGTCAGACAAGTATAAGGGTAAACTACCCTTCAAATGCTTCAATTGTGGAGAGGTAGGACATTTTGATAATAAGTACCCTCATAAGCATAATAATAATTATGATGAATAGCATGGTGATGGCCAAGATGAATACAATAAGATATACAAGTCCGATAATAGGAAGAAAGGATTTAGAGAGTATGACAACAACAAGAAGTCCTTCATGAACAAGAAGAGTCTCTACATCAATAAAGATTTCAACTCATAAGATGAGAGTGAAGATAGTGACTTAGATTATGATCATGAAGATGATGGTCCTATTGAATATATATCCCTCTTCATGACTAAGGAAGGAAGTTGTTCATATCAAAAGGAGTCTACTTGGAGTGATTCAGATGACGATAAAGATGAGGTAGACTATGAGATTGAATTGATGAATGCTCTTGAAGAATTGAATATTGATAAGAAGATTAAAAAGAAGATGAAGTCTCAAATTAAGGACTATGAAGAGCAATTTAGTGTGTTTGAAACAAGAATAAATGAAGACACCAAGGAGTATGAAGATATATTCAAGCATCTTAGTTATCAATTGGAAATCCTATGTACAAGATTGAAAGCTAAAGAAGATTAATGTTCAATGTATGTAATTGAAAATGAGTCATTAAAATCTAAGTTAGAGAAGACACCTAGTAATAAAAAGTCATTTATGATATTTGAAAAGAGCTCAAGTATTCTAGATAACATTCTAAGTGGTCAAAAGCATGTAAGTGATAGAACTAGTCCTGGATATAAATAAGAACAAAAAAATGCAACTCAAGACAAGATGAATACTAATGTAAATCAGACCTTGAAGGTTAATAATTATTCAAGGAATGAAGATGTTGGTAGAATGAAGACAAATGAGATTAGGCAACCAAATTTCATTAGATATGCAAGTTTCAATGGTTATTGTTACACATGTAATCAGTTTGGGCATAGAGATAGAGAATGCAATAGATAGAAATGAATTTACATGGAACTATGATGAGGGTCATCAGTCAAAAGGTGTGAACAAAGGTATAGAGTGCTTCAACTATCTTGATAATGGAAATTTTTCTAAGCATTGTCAAAATAAGGTAAGGCAAGATGATTCTTCTTAAAAAGGAGTAGTTTGTTTTAATTGTCAAAAGAATGGACATATGACAATATTTTGTTCTAATCAAGAAAGGTAATATAAACTTCTTGTAAAAGGTAAATTTTGCTTCAATTATCAATATAGAGGTCACATTGCTAGATTCTACAAGAAAATTCTTACAAAATAGAATAGGTTTAGTTAGGCTTCTAGAGTGAAAGAAAGAAGGCAGGTTAACTCATGAAAACCAAATGTGGTAAGTGTGAGTCATGATGAGTCTGAAGGTCCAAGTAATCTATTTTATATGGTGGAGAATACTACAAAAGTTAGAAAGTGCCAAGAGCTCTCATTATATACTCATGTTGTGAATGAAAAGACCAAGCTCAAGGAGAAGACCAAGGTTATGGTTGAGGCTAGTTTTGAAGAGTGTTTGGATGCTAATTATCAACCTATTGTGTGTGAGAAATTTTCAAACTTGATTCTTGTGTTGATAAGGTCTGAAGGTGATGTTTTACAATGTAAAGAAGCTACTTTAGTAATCAAGGTATGTCAAGATTCCATAGTTGATCCAAATGTTGTATATCCTATCATAGAAGAGAAAGTGAGTGATATAGAAAAGGAACAAGTTGTCAAATTTTAGACTAAGGAGAACAAGAGAAAGAAGTTTTATATATATAAAAGGATTCTAGTGGTTATTGAGGAAATGTGGGCCACCCCTAGATTCACTTTGTTTTAAGATAATTATGGTATATAGGAGGTCTCTATTATGCTTCTTAAGAGACTCTTTTTAGTGGAGAAGAAATTGTTGCTATGGTGTTCTTCATAAGGTCCTAGAAGGTAAGAGATGAGTGTTTCTAGTTGGATTTGGTGTGTCAAGATAAGACAAGTGCTTTGATGAGGTTAGAGTGATGTCACAAGGTGTTTTTTTTGTGTATGTAGTATCTATAGGATCAGAATGGCTATTCTTAAGTGGCATGGAATGTCAAGAAGGGTTTGGTGATCAGAAAGGTCTGTGCACTTCCTTGTGATGTGTTTTAGGTGGTTTTATGTTTTGATGATCTGATTTACACCTTTTAGAGGTTTTTATGTACTCTCAATTTTATCTTTCTTATTGTAGATCAAAGCCATGGTATATGAAGTCAAGGTTCCTAAAGGTGTTAAGGCTCAAATCTTGGTCTAGAAGTGTGTAATGGTTGTCTCTAGGTGTGTAAGAAGTTTTAGACGTGGGTGTTGACTAGAAGGAGGTTTGTTGAATTTGTTTATTTTGAGATTATAGAGTTTAGGATTATGTTATAAAAGTGGTTTTCCTTATGACTTAAGGTTTAAGTATTCTTAATAGGATTAATCAGCCAAATGGGTTTTCAAATCAAGCTTCACATAGATATGAAGGTTTATGGTTTGTAAATTATTCATGACTTTACCAAGAAGGAGGCCTAATTGGCTAGTAGGTTTGTGAAGGAAGTATATTTTAAAGGAGGAGCTAGGTGATGTAAATTATTTTGATTAAGAGGGAATAAGAGAGTGTTCCATATATAAAGTTTTAGGTTTTGAAATTATAACTACTAAAATTTGTGGGCTCTGTAAGTACTAGGTAAGGCTACAAAGAGTCTAAATTGGCTTGGTGTGAAGATTTGATGCTTTTACTTACTTTATCCAAAAGATAAATACATGAATGTTTCAAGGTGAGTTTTTAGGTTGGTTTAGAGAATGTTTACTATTTGGTGAGTATCATGAAGTTTTATTGGTAATCCTTGAGGTGGATTGAGAGAGAAGG
This sequence comes from Torreya grandis, assembly GCA_037957365.1. Classification (NCBI taxonomy): domain Eukaryota; kingdom Viridiplantae; phylum Streptophyta; class Pinopsida; order Cupressales; family Taxaceae; genus Torreya; species Torreya grandis. Next base: position 642,937 of record JARHVA010006664.1, read on the forward strand.
CTAGTAAACTTGTGTGGTGGTTCTTCATGGTGTGTAGAGATTTGAAGATGTTCAAGAGGTGAAATGGCTTAGATATCTTAGGAGGAGTCCCTCTAAGATATTTTTTGGTGATTTCTATTTTTTGTGTGTTCTTTCTTCATTGGTTGCAGTTTTTAGTTGAAGAGAGTGTTGGTATGTAACAAGAAGAAGTTGTCAAGGCAAGAAGAGGTAGGCTCAAGGCAAGGGGGATTTTGCATCATATTCATAAGTTTTTCCTCTCTTTTTGGTAGTATTTTTATGTCCTCAAGATCAATTTTTTCCCACTTTGTTATTGTGTCAAAGGGGGAGAAGGTTCCTATTGTGAGAGTGCTTGAAGAGAGAGAAGGAAGGTGAGTTGTATGATGGGTGTTGACATCAATGATAAAGGGGGAGATTGTTTGAGATTTTTTAGTGATATCATGGATGTGTCTAGGTGAGTGGATGAATTTTCTTGATAGTATAATTATAAATGACAAAATGTGCAATGTGCTTGTTCTAATATGCTTGAAGTATGCTTGGTTGATCTTCAGCTTTGGCATGATTAGGGATGAGTATGGTGATTTGAGACTATGAAAGAGGTCCTATCAGAGGTTAAGGATGATTAGAGATATTTTGGAAGTGTATGGTATTCATTTGTTTCATCATTATGTTCATCTTGGCATATTTGGTTTAATGGAAAAAAAATTGAGTAGGCAGTTTACTGACATCACCATTACCACATATGGATGAGTCCGGGGGAGTTGGTTATATGAGTGTGATAACATTATTCTCAAGTTGTTATGGTATAAATTTTATGTCATGAAATTAAGTGAATAAAAAGTTATTAAGGTTAAAATTTGTCCTTTTAGGTAGATTACAGTAGCTTCTATACTTATTTAGATTGTCACTGTATGTCATACAGATATAGATAAACTAGAAATTTTGTGCATTTATTTTAGGTATGCAAAAAGTTATTTTTTATTAAATTTTTACATGGAGATGTTATATATAATTTCAATAATCTACCATAAAAATTTGGAGTCTTGAAGTGTTGTCTAGCACAAGTTATAAAGCTTCAAAATTACTCTAGCAAACTGTGATGTGTTGGAGACCATCGAGTTTAAACATGTCAAAGAATGAGTTCATTAGTCAGTAGATCTAATGGTGCACATTAATTATTGATCTTGATCTAATATTGTGCATAATATTTGATATGTAAAAGTTTGCATATATAGGTGACAAGTGTCACAAGCTATCTAGTCTAGCAGAAGATCAACGGTGAGTGGTGGTTTGTACTAACAAAGATCAATGGTGTGCGACAAGTCAAAGAGTAAACAATGCACATGGGGATGCCAAGTGGCACAAGTGCATGAAATGTTAGTAAAGTGATCAAAATTCATTTGAGGGTTCCAAGTGTCATAATCTCAAGATTTTTGAGTAAGATATAATAGTGAGCACTATAAGATAAAGACCTTGTTAATCCACAAAGATCGATGATGTGCATTTGGTCAATATTGCAAGGGTGCACGAGATGAGGTTAACATGTTTGATTTTTAAAAGTTTATCCAAGTTAAATTTTGAGATACTTATGAATAACATTAATGGTATGTATATGATTAATATGCAATTACATGAGATGTTGACATGGTGTTCAAATTTTAATAATTGCTTAATGAGCATTGGAATTCAAATATTTGAATTTATGAGGGAAGACCCATCTACGGTTTTTGAGCTATAACTTTTGATATATACAAAATTTGACCATGGTGTAAAAATAAAAGTTGTATAATACTTCAATTCATATCCATAAATATATATTTGAAGGTGTAGTTATATATAAAACCAAAGTATTTGAGATCCAAAGTTGACTATATATTCATTTATGATCTAAAAGTAACCCAAGAAGGGTAATTGAGCTGTTCTTGATGGTATTTTCATGTTTCAAGATGGGATAACTATAAAATATTGTTTTATACTCCATGGGGACCATTTATATGGATTTTTTAGGTTTGAAAAATCCATATTCAATATGAACAATTGCTTATAAGTTGACTATGTGTTCGTTTATGGTGTTCTTGTGTATAAAATGTAGTTTGAGCAAATTGCACCTTGGTAGAAGAGTGTTTTGTAAATTATGATAATTTGAGGATATAAAAGAGTTCATGTGGAGTGTACCTATGCATTTAGAAGGGGAAATATCTGTGGTGTGGGTTTTATACACATTAAAACCATAACAAGGTAGCCTCTAACATTTTAGGATCTCAATGGAGATAAACTCCACTCCAGGTCACAAGTTGCAGGTATGTGGTTTATTTCAACCTATTGATAGAATAGGGGTAAGGCATATAGGTTTTTGACAAGGTATTTTGGCTAGAGGTGTGGTTCTTGAAGATAGTGGATTTCTAAGTAGGTTAGATGTATGGTTGGTTGCTAATCTAAAGTGGGTAGATATTTAAAACAAAATCAAAATGAGGGTAGGGTAAGGAAAAAAATAAGATTCTATGGTTCTCAGAAATCACTTCCCTAGTTGGTTTCTGAATAGACCTACACTTTCAAAACCTATGTCTATTGCTAGTAAAAATTACACACATATAATCAGACATGGATAAGAATTCTAGGGAAATAAAGATGCAAGTTATTCACAAACCTCACACAAAAGTTGATCCTTTTAGGGAATCTATTGCACACCCTTAATCAGGAGATTATAGCTCAAGATTAATGAATTATCTGAGGTATAAATTACACACACAAAAAACTACATCAAACAAATCATTATTACATATTTAGAAATATGATTCAATTAAAACTTGACTAATTTAATTAATATATTCACTAATTATTCAATAGCTATTACAAATCTATAGATTAATACATCAATCAAAATAGTCAAGAATCTATTCATAGATTTATCATACTAAAGATATATCAAAACACACAACCATGTAAATAAAAATTAATTTCACATAATTGCAAATAAAATACTCAAACACTTTGTTGACAATCAAAATTGCTTTGTTGCTCTATCTTCAAAATTATCTCACAAAAAATCTAAGCTAAGTTACAACCATATATATAGACTTGGGGAAGGGGCCAGCTCATCCTCTAAGTCCATGTAAGGTCATTACATGTGATAGTTATAACATGTAGTTCTAACTATAGTCTAAAACTATATAAAAGAAAACTTATAGTTATTAATTAAATAAGTTAACCTTTTCAAAAGTATGCAACATGTGCATGTGTACAAAATATAAAGTCAACTTTTACAATGAAAATATCAAACTATACAGAAATTATAAATACATCCATCATTACAAAACTATACATGCATGAAATATTAGCCTATCAAGGCTTAATCATATGAATCACTACATGCACCTTGGTCAGTGTGGTTATTGAGGTGGTAGTTGTAGATGTCGATGCACCACCAAAATTCTACTTTTTCTTTGTTTTATTATCCTCATAAAATTTATGTCCCACACCATGCTACTACCATATAATATTCAAATTTAGAAGTGGTGGTTGATGAATTTTTTAACCTACCCAGGAGATTTGCATGCTCATCCTTGGTTATTTGAAATTTATTTTTAAAAATTTCAACTTTGGTTACCTTCTTCTAGGTCTTACTTAATTCTGACTATATCTCTTCAAGTGTTAGGCCTTGTAAACTTTTCTTGAAATCCTCCACCACTTTTTGAATAAATTTTTCAAAATTGATCCTACTAATTATTTTACTAGTGGCATCCCTCACTTTGGATAATTTCAATTCATGCAAAATTTGAAGGATTTGATCCTCAAGCACTTGATACTTGGAGATTAAAGCCCCAACTAATTTTAGCCATTCTTTTACCTCTTCCTACCTGATGATAAACAAATTAAAGGCATTAGATGCCTCTAGTGTTTTCATGAGGTTGAGATGATTGTATAGGGTGTTACCCATATATACAACTAACATCTTGAATTTGGCACTATCATTTCTCAAATAATTAAACAATTAGTTGGTGTTGCTCACATGAGGAACCATCTCAGCCTTCATGAGCTTCATTGCCTCCAAGGATTTATAACACCTAGAATTAGCTTCTTGTACCTTAGCTTCTATACCTAAAATAATGTGTACCATATTTTCCTACTCTTTTAGTTACTTAACCTTAACCTCTAGTGTCTGAAATTTAGCCTTAAGCTCCTGTTGAGCCAATTTTGTGCCTTCGTGGATAGCAACTATTGCATCCTTGTGTGCATGTGCTAGGTATATAATATTTTCAACATATGGAGACTGCCCTAAATACCTATTCTACCTCTTTGTGAGGGAGAACACTTTTTGTCTTTCCTCAAGGATTATTTTAGTGATTTTATCATCCTCAAGATTCCTTTTCTTCACTCTTTGAATGTTTCCAGATGGGGGATCAAATAGAGTGGAACTGAGGGAAGCTCAGTCATTTTAAAGCTTGGAATTTAGGAGGCTTTGCTTCTTAAGTCAACTGCCCATGAAGGAATGTCCAATTGAGATGCATCAAAATTTATGAAAACAACCTCTTCCTTGGCCTCTTATTGAACTTGTTGTTTCTTTTGGGGCCTGATAAGGACATCGGCTAGGGAAGGCCATATAATTTTGGACCAATCCAATCCAAATTGAGGGAGTGGGTAGACCATGATCACTTGGGGATTAGCCTTCCTTCCCCGATCATTACTTTCCATTATGTTTTCTTTAATGGAAGTGGTAGATGGAATTATAAGGGAATCTTGGGTGGAATCGACATGAAGTTGTGGGTTGGCTAAATCAGTATCTACTTTCCTAGATACCTTCTTATTTTTTAGGGCTCTGATAGTGGAAGTGCCATTAGGGATAGAGGAGGTAGCCAAGGGGAGTGTGATGGAATTATAAATATAGGGATTAATGGTAGTGGTGCTAATGGAGGAGTAAATGGAGGTGGAATTAGGGACTTCCACATGGGCTAATCTTACCACAAAAGAAATTGAAATTTGTCCAAAATTTGGTATAAAAGATAAAGGAAAACTTAGAAAAGGTTGGGTACCTAGAGAAGTTAGAGTTATAGGTCTTATTTCAAGGCTCATGGCCTTAGTTTCCTCTATCTCTAATTTTTCATCACAGTCATCTTCAATGTCTTTTATTATCACCACCTCTTTTTCCTAAGATACAATAGGCAAGCCTTGTACTGGTTCCACTATAGGACTACTTATAAGAGTCCTAGGCTTCCATTTATAAACTAGAGGGATCTATAGTTGTGTGGGGGAGTCTTAGGATGTTGATGCCACTACTTTTTATATTGATATCTTAATATATGTAGTAATATAGACCTAGGGAATAGTAGTAGATACTTGAGTGGTTCTCATAGCTAGCTATTCTAATGTTCCTCGTTCCTCATTAGAATCTTGGATGATGGGATCCCTTTCTTATGCGCTTTTGCTAGAACTAGGCTCAATAAGCCTAATATATTTCTTCATAGTCCTTAGTTTTAATGGGAGGGATCAAGATGAGGGACCTAATTAGTCCTTGGATTACTCCTCAGACTACCCCCTCCAAAAATTAGAGTGCTCCCATCCCTTGTATAGAGCCTTCCTACAATATAATTCTCTAGTAGTGATCGAGGGGTCATCCTGGATCATCTACAAATGATATTCCTTTAGTCCAATGATCTTGGCTCTCTCTAGAACATCTTCATTATACTTTGTATTAAGAAATAAAAAGTCATATGGATATCAGACATGGTTGTAAGGGATGTTAAATCCATGTATGTGCTTTTGAACCTGCCCATAAAGATTCCAATCTTTATGTGTAATCATAGGGAATGGATAAATTTTATGTTTGTCACCCACCTTCATGAAATGATTCCTCATTATGTAAACCATTCTTCTAATTATTAAGTGGTTTCCAAAGAATAAGGTTTTCTTCTATCTAGATAAGTCATCCTTGATACTCCACCATAGTTAGAAAGCAATTTCTTGCTATGCCAACTTGTCTGGGACATAGTTGGGAAGACACAAAGGATTAATCTTATTCCATAAAATCATGATTATTTTGAAGTTTGGTTAGAGGAAATAATCCCTTTACCATATAAGTTATTTATGACTTTTTCCCCAATTTTAGGCATAGGCAAGCCATGAATGACTTGCCACACTTATGGATAAACATCCTCTACTATCCTGACCATGTTTTTGGTGTATGCATATATGTGCACAAATTGGTAATGGTTATAAATTCTATTATTTTCAAAATCCATGGATGGAGTCCATAATTCCCCAAAATATCTATAATAAGTACCCATGACTACATCCAAAAAAATAAGACATCATGTAGAGATTTCCTAAAGATTTGAGATGCCTATCTTTATGGATTATTTTCTCTCTCAGGTGAAAGTTGATTATTTCACCCAGGGTGTATGCAGCATCATGGGTGAGCATCATATAAAATAATGGCACATAGTTTAAATTGATAAAATGAATACTTGGCATACCATACATTCAATTAAGGAGAACCATGCTAACATGAATCGCCATTCTAAATTTGTTGATCAAAATAAATCCTTTAGACTTTTTCCCCTTCCATGAAATGGTCTGGTCTGGGAGTTTCTATGAAGATAGTGCCCTCTCAATTGAACTATGCTATTGTGCACTTGTAAAAATAATCATCAAGTATTTTCAAAGATAAATACCTTTGGAAATCAGCCCCTGATATACACTTAACCAATATGTTATTTCTCAAATGATGTATTAATACATCTTATGGTATCTTTCCCAAGAAAAAAATCATGTAGAAGTTCAATACATGACATTAATTTTAGCTTTGAGGTAGCAAAATGTAATCTTTGACATTTGAAATCCAACAGTTCTTTGATGAATAGTCTATCTGCAAGTGTCATCTAATCTTCTAGTGAAAATACATCCATAGAATCAATGATGTCCCATAATTTTGAGTAGTTGTGGTACCTATCTCTAAATATTTTAACATCAAAGACTGTATCTATGAACTCCATGGAGTCCTTGATTGAATATGGGGATGGTGGATTTGCCCCTCAAAATACCCTAGATGAAGATGCTATTGATGCATATATATACTCTTTATTTCTTGTAGTCTTCTTCTTTGTGCTATGTATGTTATGCAAATAATCTAGCTCTAGCTTAGCTATTGTTTTAATTACAGTATTATTGAGATAGTAGCTAGGGCTCTTTGTTATTATAAGAAAGTAGGAGACTTAGAATGGAAGTTATTTTGAAATGAATGATGGCTTCAATAGCTATGAATTGCTTATATAGGATTCTACAATGAATAGTAGTTCATGTGACATAAATGTGCAATGTTCACTTTTCTTCTATTTCCTGTATAATTCAAACTTTGCTAGCTCAAGTTGGTGGAGGCTAGTAGATAGATGGGAAGTATTTTCACCTTTATTTTGGCTATGGATATGCCATTAGTGCTCTTGGAAAAAATGTCTATTGATTAATTCCTTTGGGGGAATTGTTTTAATACTTTTGTGTTAAAAAAAATGTCTAAAACAAAAAGTCTAAAAGAAATGGTCTAGGACTAAGGTGTAGGATAAAAGTCCTGAAGGGCAGGCTCATAGGGAAAAAATACTATTACAAAAAGTCCTGAAGGTTATTTTCAAAAAAGATGAAGGTTACTTTTAATTTCTCTAAAGGGTACTTTCATATAACTAAGGGTCATTCCAAAAATATTGAAGCGTATGTTACACAAAGCCCAAAGGGTATGTGCCTTAGGTCTAAAGGGTCTACTTTATGGTAAAAATGCCGAAAGGGTCTACTTCATAAGGTAAATTTCAATAGGAAAGGGCCCTTACAAAATTCTCAAAGGGTAACCATAAGAGTCCCAAAAGGCACTTTCAAAAGCCTAAAGGGTATCTTCAAAAAATTTGAAGGGCATGTGTCCTTAACAAAAAATTTGAAGGGTAAGTCAGAGGAAATGGGTCACTTCAAAAATTCCCAAAATAATTCCATTAGGAGGAAACAATTCTCTTGAAGGCCCAATTATTTTGGAAAAAATGTTTGAAGGAATTCAATTGGCTCAAAGAAAGTGTCTCAAATAAAAAATGTTTGAAGAAAAAGGCTCAAAAAGGTGCGGGGAAAAATTCCTAAAGGAATTGTGTGGTAGGGCTGAAAGGGAAATTTCAAAAGTCTCAAAGGAATTATTTTAGGTAAAATGGTCACAACAGAAGGCTGAAGGACACTTTGCACAAATCTTGAAGGGTAGGTTGGCAAGGAAAGAGGGCATTTAAAAGTCTTGAAGGGAAATTCCAAAATTCCAAAGTTATAAATAATCTAAAGGGTCCACTTTATAGGGCATTTGTCCATGATAAAAGTCCTAAAGGATATACTTCGTAAAAGGCCAAAGGGACATCTCAAAAAAGTTGAAGGGTAGGTTCAATGGGATAAAAGAAAATGTCAATTACATTAAGAAAAATACCTATGGCAATAAAAATCCCATAAACCAATTTCATCAAAGGAATTATTTTGCACAAATTAATACAATAATTTATTTGATAAAGATAAGTCCATAAGAATTTATATGTGGCAAAAAATCTCAAAAAAGACAAAATAGGATAAGTCCTGAAAGAATAAGTCCCAAGAGGATAGCAATGATAGTCCCCAAAAGGTCCAAAACATAAATCCCAAAGTAAAAAACCTAATAGAAAAAAATATTTAGCCTATGAAATCATAGTATCAATGCCATCTTACCAAAGTATAAGAGGCCAAATCATGATCTTTTTCTAGAATTTGCATAAAAATGTAGAAGAGGGGCTCAAAATCAAGACAATAATCTGAAATAAGTGAGTCCCCATTTCCTATGGAAAATAGGGGGTGTTGGGTATGACAAATGGTGACGTACAACAGGAATACTCCTAAATATTCAAGAACTCAGAACTCTAGTTTGCAATCCTAAATCAATCAATAAGTGTGCCAAAGAAGAATACTTAAATCAAAAACATGAAAGAGGATCCTAAGTTAATTCACACAACATAATTGTTTTCTAATTTATTGGATCTATGTCTGTCAAAACATATAGTTTATTTAACCCCTACTGTGATGAGTTTTTTAAAGGCTTTGATGGGGCTATAGGTTTTATTCTAGTATCTATTAAAGCTCAAAAATAAGGGAAGCTCAGGGATTGATCTAATGTCATCTAGGCATCCATAGCCATAATAGAGATACCTCAAGCTTCTTCTCTTCTCATTTCATTATTTTCTTTTTTACCATGATGCATGATACATTGACCCTTTTTTCATCATGTGAGCCTTTTAATTTTGTTTAAATTTTCTTTTGATCTTTTGAACTCATTGGTTTTTTTCATCTTTTTTTTTCTTCCCTTTTATGTTTATATTAATGAAAAAGAGAGGAGATAGAACCCAAATGATCTAGTATAGTTATAAAATAAATCATTAGTTAGAACATCCCTGCTAGCCACATCTTATACCTAGAATTGTCATTTCAAATAGATATTTAGTATGATAAGTGTATTTGATCCAATAAAATAAGAAAACTTTCCAAATATATATGAAGTACCCCAAGGGAAACTTCCACATGCCTGGTAAAAGTATTCAACTATGATACCATCCAAAATAATCCATAATTACCTTCCTTTATCCTAAAGACTCAAAACATAGAAATACACCTAATCTGTAACTAGTCTCCAACTGTCAAAATTTTACTTTTCCCATTTTTGATAGGTCATAAGTTTAGTTTTTTTTTTAATCTTTCATTTGGTTATATTTAGAGCAAATATAATTTTAATCATCAAAGAAAAAAAATAACCAACTAATCTAGAAAGTGTGAAACTACTCTAATGAAAGAAAGAATCTAATCTAAGAAAATAGAGAAAAGATTAGTCTAAAAAGTAGGAAACTAACTAAAAAAGCATTGAATTATAATATATAAATCATTGAAATATAATCTAGTCCTATGTCTAAACTCATATGTCCCTCATCAATTAGTAATATCCATAGATGAAGCAACCCTAAAGTAGTGCTTTAGGAACTATTTGTTGACTAGATATGTAAGCTCATTGCCTTGGAGGTCCTTTAGATGAAACACATTATTACCCATGATATCTAAAATTTTATAGGTTCCAATTCATAATGGGCAATCATTGTCATGTTGTCTTTTATTTTCATGTAATTTATCCAAAAATAGCACTAGGTCTAAAATCCTAAATGATTTGACTTTCACTCTCTTATCAAACCACATTTTGACCACATCCTAGTGTTTGATAAATGTTTTCAAGGCTTCAATCCTTGAATCCTCCATCTCTATTATATCCAATAGTCTTGATTCAGCTTTATCATTCGACTCCATGTAGTCTTGCATAAATTAGTAAGTGGGTAGCTTCAACATAATGGGAAAAATTGATTTGTGTTCATATACTAGTAGGTAGGGTGAAGCTTTGAGGGCTTGCTTGTATCTCTTATGGTCTACCCAAAGAGCATACTTTAGTAAATTATGTTAGTCCTTAGGCTTGTCCCCTATTGACTTTTTAATTGCATCAATCAGATTTATGTTCATTGATTTTGCTAGTCTGTTTCCCTGAGGGTAATGGTTAGAAGCTGACCTGATGATGATTTAGATGTCGTGTGACCATTTAGTAAAATATGTTGATATGAAATCTGATCCATTGTCACAAACTAGATAAATGGGCATAAAAATCTAGTTATTATGTGTTCCTCCAAAAAGTGAATCCCATCTTGTGCTCTACAATTCTTTGTGGCTATAGCTTCAGTCCATCTAGTACAGTAGTCAGTAGCAGTAAGTACAAATTTATGGCAAACTAAGGAATTTGGGTTGATGACACCAATGAATTCTAAACCCCACTGGGAAAATGGCCTTCCTTTCACAACTAAATGTAAAGGTATTGTTGCATGTACTTCTCTCTTAGATAAATTTTGACATTATTGGCATGTTTTGATGTGAGTTTGAGCATCCTTAAATATGGTTGGGCAATAACAACCCATTCTCAAGATCTTATGGGTTGTGGTATTCCTAGAAGGATGACCACTACCTATCTTCTAATGTAGGTTCTTCAAGATTTCTTTGGCTTCCTCTATAGATACACATTTGAGATAAATACCTTTATATTTCTTTTTATAGAGGACTCCATTATTGATCATGTAATTAGTAGCTTTGAGTCTTAAATCTCTCCTTCTTTCTCTATTGAGATCTAAGGAATAAGTTTTTATAAGTAAATACTATATTATATCAGTATACCACTCTCCTTTAGAGACTTGAGATTCACATACCTCTTCAATGATGATACACAGATCTAGTTCAATCATAATTTGAATAATGCCTTGACCTTTTATGATCTTCATAATCTTAATCTCTATGTCAAATTCTTGGATCTTGGCCATCTACTTACCTCAGTATTCTCCTAGCTCATTTTATGTTAGAGTGAGATTAACAATGGGATTAGGCATAATGTCAATGACTTTATTCCTCAATATGTAATGCAAAAACTTCTTCACTACTTTGACAAGGGCAAAGATCTATTTTTTAATCATATAATATCAAAATTTTATGTCTTTCAAGTTCATGCTCATAAACACAATTAGATGGTTGGTCTTATCTTTTTTATATGTGATCACAATAACAATCAAATGCTCTGAATAAAATGAGTATAGATAAAATTATTTGTTGAAATTAGGATGGATCAACATTGGTCCCTATGATATCACATCTTTAATGTCCTAGAATGACTTTCAAGCTTTAGTTGTCCATTCTATTTTAGCATCCTGCTTGAGCATAGCATTCAGGGGTCTGACGATCTCTATAAATCCTGATATGAACTTCTTCACAAAGTTAATATTTTTGAATAATTATTTTATCTCCTTATTATTTAGTGTATGAATCTTTGAAATCACCTAAATTCTATCTATATCAATGGTGATCCCATCCTTGGTGATGCTATGCCCCAAAAGCTTGCCTTTAGTCACCTTGAATATGATTTTCTTTAAGTTTAATGAAATATCAAACCTTCTACATCTCTTAAATATAGACTCTAAGTTACTTATGTGGTCCTTTAGACTCTTTAAGATACTGTAAGATCATCCATATAGATTATTATACACTTTCATATCATTACTTTTAAATCATGATCAATGGTGCATTAAAAGGTAGCTCATGTATTTATTAGACTAAATGGAATCCTCTTATATGCATAATTTCCCCACTTTGTGGTAAATATCATCTTCATTATATCTTCATATTGTACCAATACCTTATTGTAGACCAAATATCTATCTAGGAAGGACATCATTTTAGAACCACTCACTATTTGTATGACCTCATCCAGAGAAGGTAGAGGATAATTGTCTTTTTTAGAAACCCTGTTCAAATTTTTGAAGTCCACACATAATCTAATCTTACCTTTCTTCTTCCTTATTGGGATTAGATTGGCCACCTAGGTAGAATGTTGGATTGGGAAGATGATTTTCACACTCAATAACTTCTCTACTTATCTCTAAATAAGAGGCTTCATAATAGGATTAACTAGTTATTATCTCTATCTAAATGGTTTATGATCTATCTTGAGGGGTATCATATGAGTGATGACCTACAGGTCATACACCTTTAGGTATTCATATGTCTAGGCAATGACATCCTTATATTGAGTAATTAAATCCTTCGCTCATTTCCTTTTTTATGGAGTACATCTAAGACCAATATTCACATGATGTAGGTTATACTCATCTCTAAGATTTTCCTTCTTGAGATTTGATTCATTGACCTTGGGTTGTCTAAGTTATTATGCTTGAGGGTGCAAGTAAAATGTCCTTTCCAAAGAGACTAATCTAATTGGAATTTGATTCTTTTTGAGCTGTAAGATACCCTCTTTATTTGTTTCTTCTTGACATAGGTGATTAATGTCCTTATCATCAATGATTTGGGACTTGAAATCCCTTGAATTAGTTAAAAATTGAATAATATATTGGTCGTCATAGAAGACCTAGAAATTTTCTATTTTATCTATAATAGAGGGACAAGTAACCAATTCAATAGAGAACTTATTTACCTTAGATTCCTATAGAGGATTTATGTTTAGCAATAGTAATAGATAATCAATCAATATTCTGGTTTTGCTCTCTAGGGAGCATTATGATGTTGAAATATTCAAAGCTTTCAATCAATTCCCATGCTCTATGCTTGTATCTCTTCAAATAAGATAGCTTGCATTGATATTTATTTCTAATTTATTTGACCACTAGCTCTGGATCACTAAATAATGCTATTTGATTTACATTGTTCTTAAGTGCAAACTATAATCCCATAATTAGAGCCTCATACTCATCTCTATTGTTACTACATGGAAATTGCAGTCTATATGTTGTCAAGAATTTCTTACCTTATGGATCAATCAGTTTGATTCCCACACCTGATCCTTACTTAGATCTAGCACCATCAAAGTATAAAGTCCATAGCTTATTAGAACATTCAAGTTTTAGCTTCTGCATTTGATTATGATTAGAAAAATTATAGATACCAAGGCTAGGTGAGTCATACTTTACCTCTTCATTCTTGACGTCATATTCCATAATGTGATATTTCATTCTAGGCTCTTGATCAATTCTGATCTGATTCACAACTCCTCTCCATGGTAGACATATATGGAAAAATTTTATAGAGAGATAGTTGTAAAGCATTTTAGACTAATCTCTGCTCAGTAGTAGACCGTATCCTTTTGGTATATCTACCACTAGAATATCGATGGTAATCTAGACTCTTGGTTCAAATGCTACTTGAATGTGCATGTTGTTTAATTCTCTGACTACTGGGACCACTATCTTATCCAGTTCAAAAACCATTTTCTTTTAAGGGCTTGGCATTAAACCAATATTTTGACATATAGAAGTAGGCATGATAGTTGGAGATGCTCTAGAATTAACTAAATAGTTATGAATGTTGTTAGTCAATAGTAATCGTGGCACTTTGGGCTTACTCTTATAGATGACATTGGTGTTAGATACCTTTGCTTTGTATGTAGATGCCTTTGCCTTTTCCATAGGTGCCTTTATGGTTATGGACTTATAGATCAATGTTTTTAATTCAGTGGTCTAAAATAACTAATGGAGAGTTATATTTGCCTTGATCTTCTTCATGTCCTCAACAATATTACATAATCCTTTGCCTAGTTCTTCTTTGATCTGTTGCTAATCAATCCATTTTGAAGGGGGTTGATTGTTGTATTCTTTGGGATTAGGAGGAATCATTATGGTATTTAGAGGAGGTGATGTTGTAAGTGGCTTCTTGTTCCTCAAGTTGTACACACCTTTCTATAACTATTGAAAAGTGTGAACTTCATCTATATTATCTTCTGACTCATTGTCATATTTACCTAGAAAAGGAAACTTGTGAATTTCAAAGAACATGGTAGTGCTAGAAGATCCAAGATCTAGATGATGCTTAGGTATATTATGCATCTGATCTTGTCTAACCACCTCTCTTTGAAATATTTTAAATGTTACACAAAATTTAATGTATTTGAGCTCACCATGTTCTAAAGTGTTGTGAATTTTTCACCAATTAGGAAGAATCATCTCTACTATGTTGACCTCTATAATTTTTTTAGGTTGTTAAGGCCTATTGAATAGTTTATTGTATCTCTAGAATCTAGTATTCTATTTCCAATTGGGCCATTTTCATTGTCCATCTTCCTTTGCATATTTAGGAAATCATTGTAGTATTCTATTTCCAATTGGGCCATTTTCATTGTCCATCTTCCTTTGCATATTTAGGAAATCATTGCTCACCTTTTGAACCATTTTCTAAATAGAATCCATATCTACTTTTGTGGAATTCATACCTTGTATAAAAGAATTAGGAAGTGTAGCTACTTGTTGGTTATGCTAATAACCATTGCCCATTTCATGATTGTTTAGGTAGCTAAAATTCTATTGTGTTATCTACATCAATGAAGGCAGTGTATCTAACTAGTTTTGATTGAATGCTAGGATGTTCTACCTTACATGTGGAACTAGATTCAATGTTGAAAAAGAGTTGTTGACACTAGGTATTTTAGGCATCTACTGATTGAGCTACCTATCTATAGTGATAGCCTCTTCAAATGTTTGCACCAAAGTGTTAGTTGTAATTTCTCTTCTCAATAACACAGTAGTGATAGGGTCTAGGGTGTTCTTGTATATTTCCAATGCTAGTGCTACCTTTGGTTTATATTTTATGGTCAACCATTTGGATATCTTTTGTTATCTTACATTGAAAACATGGATGGGCTCATTATATTCTCTCTTCATGCTATTGAACTACTGGTATACCAAACCAGGATTGGTGACCTATCTAAACTATGCAAGAAAATTTACTTGATATTCATCCCAAGAAGTTATGGAATTTTTCATTAAATTTAAATACCAATCATAAGTAGCATCCATCAAAGTAAAAGGTAATAATCTAAATGCAACATCCTCATCTATGACATTCATCAATCTTAAAGAGGCTTTGACTGATTTGATATGATCCTTTGTCATCTTGAAGGAGAAAAAGATGGCAGATACTTGTCAAGATTATAAGGCAAATCATGCATTTCTCTTAGGATGGTGATGGTATATTCAACTAACTAAGGATGTTGCTAAGCCATTAGTTGATTAACAAGTAAAGGGTTTCATACAAGTAAGGGGCTTCCTACTGGAGGGGGATTATTCTAGACTGGGGTTGTTGTCACAGCTCTTGGACTCCTATGATTAGTCAAGGGTGAGACTAGTAAACCAGCCTAGGAATTAGATTTGGTCAATCTCCTAGGTGACTCCAACATAATTCTACACAAAGACTAACTACTAATATTGAAGGTATTTGTCATCTTTATAGTGCTAGTTAAATATTAGTGTGGGTTTTATGCACACTAGAGCTATAACTAGGTAGCCTCTAACATTTTAGGATCTTAATGGAGATAAACTCCACTCTAGGGCACAAGTTATAGGTATGAAATTTATTTCAACCTATTAATGGAATAAGGGCAGGGCATGTGGGTTATTGACAAAGTTTTTTGGATCGAGGGGTGGTTCTTAAAGATAGTGGATTTCTAAGCAAGTTGGATGGATGATTGGTTGCTAATCTAAAGTGGGTAAATATTTAAAACAAAATCAAAATAAGGGTAGGGTAAGGAAGAAAAGAAGACTCTATGGTTCTCAAAAATCACTTCCTTGGTTGGTTTTTGATCAGACCTATGCTTTCAAAGCTATGTTTATTTTTAGCAGCAATTGCACACATACAATCAAACATGGCTAAGAAGTCTAGGGAAATAAAGATGTAGGAAATTAACAAACCTTAGACAAAGGTTTCTCCTTTTAGGGTAGATATTTCACACCCTTAATCAGAGGATTATGGCTTGGGCTTAATTAACTATCTAAGGTAGCAATTACACACACACAAAAACTACACCAAAAAAAGCACTAGTTCATATTCAAAAATATGATTCAATTGGAACTTAACTATTTTAATTAATATATTCACTAATGTTTCAATAGTTATTGCACATCTACAGATTAGTACATCAATAAAAACAATGAACAATCTATTCACAACTTTATCACATAAAATATTTATCAAAACACACAACCATGGAAATAACAACTAATTACACAGAATTGGAAAGAAAATACTCAAATACTTTGATGATCAAAATTGATTCGCTAATCTATATTCAAAATTCTCTCACAAAAAATCTAAGTTGGGTTAAAACTATATATATATATATATATATATATATATATATATACTTGGGGAAGGGGGTGCCTCATCCTCCAATTCCATGCAAGGTCATTACATGTAGTAGTTAGAAAATGTAGTTCTAATAGTGGTCTAAAACCATATAAAAGAAAACTTATAGTTATTAATTAAATAATTTGACCTTTTCAAAACTATGTAACATGTGCTTGTGTACAAAATATAAAGTCAACTTTTACAAGGAAAGTATCAAATGATAAATAAATTATAAATACATTTGTCATTACAAAATTATACATGCATGAAATCTTAGCCTATCAAGGCTTAGTCATATGAAGTGTTGCATGCACCTTGGTCAGTATAGCTATTGAGGTGGTAGTTGTAGATGTCGACACACCAATAGAAGTACACATTTTCCTTACTTCATTCTCATTATAAAATTTATGTATTGAATCATGTTGATGTTGTATAATATTTAAATTTAGCAGTGGTGATTGATAAATTATTTTAACCTACCCAAGGAGCTTTTCATGCTCATCCTTGGTTATCTAAAATTTATTCTTGAAAATTTTGACCTCGATTACCTTCTTTTAGGCGTTACTTAATTCCAACTCTATCTCTTCAAGTTTTAAGCCTTGTAAACTTTGTTTGAAATCCGCTGCCACTTCTTGAATAAGTTTATCAAAATTGATCCTATTGATTATTTTACTAGTGGTATCCTTCACTCTAGATAATTTCAATTCATGCAAAATTTAGAGGAGTTGGGCCTCATGCACTTGATACTTGGGGATTAAATCCCTAATTGATTGTAGCCATTTTTTTACCTCTTCCTACCTAATGAAAATTAAATTCAAGGCATTAGATGCCTCTAGTGTTATCATAAGGTCAAGATGACTATATAGGGAGTTGTTTGTATATACAAATAACATCTTTAATTTGGCATTGTAATATCTCAAGGAATTAAAAAAATGCTAGCATTTTTCACAGGAGGGGCCATCTCATCCTTCATGAACTCCATTGCCTCCAAGGAGTTATAACACCTAGAAGTAGCTTCTTATACCTCAAATTCTATACCTTTAGGAATGCATACCATTTTTGCATACTCTTTTATTTGCTCCACCTCAGCCTCTAGTGTCTACACTTCAGCCTCAAGCTCTTGTCGAACCAATTTTGTGCCTTCATGGATAGCAGCTATTATATTTGTGTGTGTTTGTGCAAGGTTTATAAGATTTTCAACATATGGAGACTACCCTAACTACCTATTCTACCTTTTTATGAGGGAAAATACTTCTTGTCTTTCCTTAAGGATGATTTTAGTTCCTTTTTCATCCTCCATCTTCCTCTTCCTCACTCTCTAAATGCTTCTATATGGGGGATCTAATAGATTAGAAACTAAGGGAAGATCGGTAATTTTGAAGGTTGGTATTTGGCAAGCCTTACTTCTCAAGTCAACTACCCATGGAGGAATGTCTAATTGAGATGCATCAAAAGTTGTGACAACAACCTCTTCCTCAGCCTCTTCTTGAATGTTCTGCTTCTTTTAGGGCATGACAAGGACATCAGGTAGGGAAGGCCATATAATTTTGGACCAATCCACTCCAAATTAAGGGAGTGGGTAGACTAAGATCACTTAGGTCTTGACCTTCCTTACCCTACCAATAATTACCATTATGTTTTCTTATATGGAAGTGGTAGATGGAATTTAAAGGGAAATTTGGGTGAAATAGACATGATGTTTTGAGGTGGCTAAAGTATTCTATACCTTCTTAGACACCTTCTTATTTTTGAGGGATTTGATAGTGGAAGTGTTAGTAGGGACAGAGGAGGTAGGCAAGGGGGGTGTGATGGAAGTGGAAATAGAGGGATCAATGGTAGTGGTGGTAATGGAGGGTTCAATGGAGGTGGAAGTAGGTACTTACACCGAGGGTAATCTTAACATAGAATAAATTGAAACTTGTCTAAATATTGGTATAGAAGATAAAGGAAAACTTACAAAATGTTGGGTACCTATAAATTTTGGTATTATGGGTCCTACTTTAAGGCTCATGGCCTTATCTATCTCTAGATTTAATTCTTCATTAGATTCATCCTCAATGTTTTTGATTATCACCACCTCTTTTTCTTGAGATGCAGTAGGCAAGCCTTGTATTGGTTCCACTATAGAACTGCCTATAGGAGTCTTAGGCTTCTTTTTATAAACCAAAGGGATATTTAGTTATGTGGGGGAGTTTTATGATGTTGATGTCATTACTTATGATATTGATATCCTAACATATGTATCAATATATACCTAGGTCATAGTAGTAGATACTTGAGTGGTGCTTGTAGCTAATTATCCTGGTCTTCCTCCTTCCTCATTAAAATCTAGTCTAATGGGATCCACTACTTGTGATCCTTTGCCAGAACTGGGCTCAGGTAGCTTGGGCTCTTTCTTCATAGTCCTTAATTTTAATGTGAGGTATTGAGATGAGTGACCTACTTGGTCCTTATATTTCTCCTTGGATTATCCCCTCCAAAAATTAGTGTTCCCATCCCTTGTATAGATCCTTCCTACTATCCAATTCTCTAGTAGTGATTGAAGGGATATCTTGGATCACCAACAAATGATCTTCATTTAATCCAATGATCCTATATCTCTCTAAAACATCCTCAATAGACTTTTAATTGATAAATATATCATATGGATATGGGGCATGGCTATAAGGGATGTTAAATCCCAATATGTGATTTTGAACCTACCCATGAGGATCCCAATATCTATGTGTAAGCACGGGGAATAGATAAATTTTATGTTTACCACCCACCTCTAAAAAATACTTCCTCATTATGTAAACCATTATTATAATTATTACATGGTGGCCAAACAATAAGGTTAGATTTTTTTTGGATAAGTCCTCCTCGATAATCCACCATAGTTAGAAAGTAATTTCTTGCTCTGCCAACTTCTCTAGGATGTACTTAGGAAGACACAAAGTATTAACCTTATTTATTGAAATAATGATTACTATGAAGTTTAGGTAGAGGAAATAATCCCCTTTATCATCTAAGTTATTTATTATGTTTGGCCTAATTCTAGGCATAGGTGAGCCATGACTAGCTTGCCACACCTATGGATAGACATCCTTTACTATCCTGACCATGTTTTTGGTGTATGTATATATGTGCATAAATTAGTAATGGTATCAAATTTTTTTATTTTCATAATCCATGGCTAGATTCCATAATTCCCCAAGATCTATATAACAAGTACCCATAACTACATCTAGCAAATAAGACATCATGTATAAATTGCTTAAAGGCATGGGATACCTATCCTTATGGATTATCTACTCTCTCAAGCAAAAGTTGATTATTTCACCTAGGGCATATGGAACATCATGGGTTAGCATCATATACAATAATGGCACCTAGTCTAAATTGACAAAACGATACCATATAATCTATTGAGGAGAGTCATGCCAACATGAATACCCATTTTGAATTTGTTGATCAAAATTGTTCCTTTTGACTTCTTCCCCTTCCATGTAATGGTCTAGTCTAGGAATAGCCATGAAGATAGTACCTTCTCAATTGAACTCTCTTCTCTAAACTGTGCTACTATGTGCTTGTCAAAATAAGCATCAGGTATGTTCAAAGATAAATACATTTAGAAATCAGCTCTTGATATACACACAACCATTGTGTTATTTCTTGAATGATATAGGAATAAATCTTGTGATATATTTCTTAAGAAAAACAAATCCCATAGAAGGTCAATACACAATGTTAATTCTAGATTGGTGGAAACAAAATGTAATCTTTGATATTTAAAAGATAGAAAATCCTTGATGAATAGTCTATCTACAAGTGTCATCTCATCTTCCAGTTAAAATGCATCCACATAATCAAGGAATTCCCATAATTTTGAGTAGTTATGCTACCTATCTCCAAATATTATAGCATCAAAGACTATATCTGTGAACTCCATGGAGTCCTTGATTGAATATGGGGATGATGGGTTTGCCCCTAGAAATTCCCTAGATGAAGATGCCATTGATGCATATATATGCTTTATGTTACTTGTAATCTTTTTGTTTGTGTTATGTTATGTTGTGTAAATAATTTAGCTCTAGCGTATTCATTTTACTTGCAGTATTCTTGAGATAGTAGCTAGGTCTCTTTGTCATTATAATAAAGTAAGAGACTTCAAATATAAGTTAGTTTGAAAGCAATTATAACTTTAATATCTATGATTCACCTATATATGATTCTTTAATGAATAATAGTTCATATGACATAAATGTGCAATGTTCACTTTGATTCTATTTTTAATATAATTCAAAATTTGTTAGCTCAAGTTGGTAGGGGCTAGTAGATTGATGGGAAGTATTTTCACCTTTGTTTTGTCTAGGTATGGTGAGGCTAGTAGTGCTCTTGGAAAAAATGTCTATTGACTAGTTATTTTAGAGGGATTATTTTAGGACTTTTGTGTCAGACAAAATGTCTAAAACAAAAATTCCAAAATAAATGGTCTAGGGAAAAGTTGTAGGACAAAATTCCCAAAGGGTAGGCTTGTAGGGACAAAAGGCTATTACAAAAATTCCCAAAGGGATTTTTCAAAAAGACTAAAGGGTACTTCTAATTTTATTGAAGGGTAATTTCGTATGACTAAAGGTCATTCCAAAAGTCCCAAAGGGCATGTTACACAAAGCCTAAAGGGTATGTGCCTTAGGTTTTAAGGGTCTACTTTGTGTCAAAAATGCCCAAAGGTTCTACTTTGTAGGGTAAATTTCAATGGGAAAGGGCCCTTACAAAATTCTTGAAGGGTAACCACAAAAGTCCCAAAGGGCACTTCTGAAAGGCCAAAAGGTATCTTCAAAAAGTTTGAAGGGCATGTGTCCTTAACAAAACTTTCAAAGGGTAAGTTAGCGAAAAAGGGTCACTTCAAAAATTCTTGAAGGAATTCCATGAAGGGTCAATAATTCTCTCGAAGACCCAATTCTTTTGTAAAAAATGTCCAAAAGAATTTAATTGGCTCAGAGAAAGTGTCTCAAAAAAAATGTCTGAAGGAAAAGGCTTTAAAAAGTGTCAAATAAAAGACCTAAAGGAATTATGTGGAGGGGCAGAAAGGGAAATTTTGAATGTTCCAAATTAATTTTGTCAGGCAAAATGGCCGCAACAAAAGGATGAAAGACACTTTACACAAAGTCTAAAGGGTAGGTTGGTAAGGAAAGAGTGCATTTAAAAGTCCTGAAGGGCAATTCCAAAATGCTAAAGTTGGAAACTATCGAAAGGGTCCACTTCATAGGACATCTATCCATGACAAAAGTTTTGAAGGATCTACTTCATAAAAGGCCAAAGGGTCATCTCAAAAAGGCTAAAGGGTAGGTTCAAAGGAGCTAAAGGATAATGTCAATTACGTCAGGCAAAATGTCCATAGAAACAAATGCTCATAGACTAATTTCATCAGAAGAATTGTTTTGAATAAATGTCTATAATAATTTATCTAATAAAGACAAATTTTCAAGAATTCATACATGGCAAAAAATCTTGACAAAGAAAAAATAGGATAAGTCTCAAAAGAATAAGTCCTAAGAGGATAACAAAGATAGTCCCCAAAAGGTCCAACACAAAAATCCCAAAGTAACAAACCTAATAGAAAAAACTATTT
Source organism: Torreya grandis (assembly GCA_037957365.1). Classification (NCBI taxonomy): domain Eukaryota; kingdom Viridiplantae; phylum Streptophyta; class Pinopsida; order Cupressales; family Taxaceae; genus Torreya; species Torreya grandis. Next base: position 665,276 of record JARHVA010006664.1, read on the forward strand.
AGCTTATGAAAACACAGTATCAATGCCATCTTTCCAAAGTATGCAAAGCCAAATCATGATCTTTTCCCAAAATTTACATAAACATGTAGAATAAAGGCTCAAAATCAAGATAATAATATGAAATAAATGTGTCCCCATTTCCTATAGAAAAAAGGGGGTGTTGGGTACAACACTATGTTTCTTAGTTGCTCAGAGAAGTGTCAAAAAAGGTGAATGGGTATTCATAGGACCTAAAATGTGACTTAGGCCTATTTGAAAGAGGGTTGTGCTTAAAGGTGACCCATGTAGATGCCTTAAGATTGAAGGCATGTGTTTTGGCCAAAAAGGAAGGTTGTGAACATAATAATAATCATGAAGGATCTATAAAAGGTGAAATAAAATGTGGTGATTTATCGACTTAATAGAAGAGGATTTCGTGAGAGTTGAAGAGTGAAGGAAAGGGTGTGTGGCTAGTGGATGGGTTATAGAGTAGAGTAGGTTGATGATTATGTGTATGACTTGTAGGCTATATTTTTAATGTGAAAGATAGTGTTGTTGTATGTTTTAAGATTTAAAGTGGTCAGAAGGACTTGATCATCTTAGGGGCATGTGTTCCTTGTGAAACAAGTGTTTAACTAAAGCCAGTTAGAAGGACTTGACCAAAAGGTGGTCAGAAGGACTTGATCATCTTAGGGGTAGGTGTTCCTTTTAGAACAGGTGTTTCACTAATTTATGGTCATAAGGACTTAACCATTCTCATGTTTTCATACTTCTTATAAGATAAGTAGTCTGTGTGTTTGCAAGCTTGAGAGTGGGTTTTATTCCCTAAGAGGATCTCCCACATAGATTATGTGTTATGTGTATGATCTTGCATTATCTATTATTCATTGCTATAAATGACTTGTATATTCTATGAATGTTTGTGATAATTGAAAAAGAGTTTAAAATGATTGGAATTGAAGTTGAAATATCTTACATCATTGATTCATCCCCCTTCTAAGTGATTATAGTTCTAACATATCCTAGTTGTGCACTTTGAAATTTAGTTTTATGTGTAAGCTTGAGAGATGATTTCTTGATGATATAATTAATTGGATTTGAATTTTATTTATACTATTTATTTTGAAATGATCCTCATGAAAAAGTTTATTACATTCTTAGGCTAACCTATACACATAAAAATATTTACAATTTTGAGGTTTTGTAGGGAATGGATAGTTGCATTGGATTAGGGATAGTAACATCAATGTTATTATCCTATCTTGATCATAATTTTATAGGAAAGAGGAAATTTTATGAGGTTATGTAACTAATATTGAAGGATATATATCAAATTTTAGGTGTTTTATGGTTACAGGCGATCTAGATAATCAAAATAATCAAGGTTGGACTAAGAAATAAGTATTTAAACTTAATGAAATGGAAAATGAGATCCTTTTGGCTGGAAGGGAGGTCAAACTAAAGGGTAGAGGTGTGATATATATTTTAAGTGTTAAATACTAGTTTAACATATAAATCCATATTTAAGCATATATAAATATGTGTTTATATGATCAAATATTTATATGATAATATATATTGTATCATGTTTATATAAATAATTTACATGACTAAATTTGTATGTATAATAAATGATGTGCATATATATTTTTTTTGATATGATTCAATCACAAGCTTCATTCCTCACCTCAAAAGGTAACATATAGTGGTATTTTCTTAGAGATTCAAGTCATGACAAATAAATGGTTCATATTTTGCATTAAATTATGTGGTTTAGATGGTATAAATTGAACATATTGAGGCATACATGTGTTATTATATATGGTTGGGAGGAATAATTGACAAATTATATGACATTATAAAACTTGTTATATGGGTTAGATTGAGCAGATTAGTAGACATATAATGACAGTCTATATAAACTTATCAAATTTGGGGCATGGATTTGGTTCATGAAAATAATTTTATATTTATATTTATGGGTAATGATGATATTATGTAATAAATTTTAATCTAAATTCCATCTTCAATTGTTGATCCATAGTTTCAATTTACATACAAACGTGTTTTGGGGTTCCACCTTTACATACGAACTAGTTTGGGGTTCCAAATTTACATATGGACCTATTTTTGGGTTCCACAAAATATTTTTGATAATAGTTAGAGGGATTTAGTTTAATATTGTGTTCTACTCAACTTATATTACTTCTCCATCTTAATGGTGGTCGATGCATTCACACTCCTCAACACATAATTTTAATACTTTCATCTCCTTGAGGCATTATCACCCCATGTCATTCTCTAAATGAGTTCAAAAATGGGTGGCTTGGTTCACATAATCTCAAGTGTATTCATTCCTTAAATTTTTTAATTTAAAACAAATCAATGAACTAGATGATTTCATATTTTATATTAAGAGTGGACATTGATCTATACATGTTTCCTTATAAGTCTTACATGGAGAAATTTATACATTTGGTGCACACATGTCAATACCAGGCATGGTTATTAAAGGTATCAAATTTATTATTTTATATTTTTAAATTATTATTTTCAATATTATATTAAAGTAGGTTGGGGAGGGGGTATCTTTATACACCTAAATTTGGTATTAGACACTTTGACATTGTGTACACATTTGATTATTGCATACACTTTCCCCTTTCCAAATAGCCACATTTTATCTTGGCCAAACCTATTTACCAAATACACATATTTAGGATCAAACTAGTCTATATAGAAACTTGAAATAATCCAAAACAAATTGTCTGTCTATCCAAAATCTTTGTTTTGCACTCCCTAGAGAATACCTAAAATCACTAGATAGTTACAGACTCTCTTAAGTGTTTGCCTATACTTGAAATTTCCATGAACACTCAATATTTATTTTTCAAATTGATAATTTTCCATTAGGTTGTATTAGACATGTTTCATGGGTTGGTCATAGTCAAAAATAACAAAGAGTCATATATAAATACAAATTATTCCTAAGGTCATACTCATCTAGCACTCATCTTGAAAAGAGTTAACAAGCTTGATAAATCCATTGGCACTCTCTTAAGACATTACCATAAAATCATTCAATATAAAAACCCATCAAAGGAGTAGTGCTAAAGCCAAGTATAAATACAAACACAAGGTCAAAGTTTCATTTTTCATGTGTAGAAATCCTAATATTAGATTGCAAGCTAATATGATCAAAATGTTACACACACACACACACACACACACACACACACACACACACACACACACACACACACACACACACACACACACACACACACACACACACACACACACACACACACACACACACACACACACACACACACACACACATGTGGGAGAACTAAGTGCAATTAAAGCACTATTCAAAGTATTGGAATGTAAAAATTATCAATCACTCAATGAGGAGTGGTTGGGGTTGTATAATCCATATTTCTAACCTCTTTTCCAATTTAATCTTATTTAAAAATTGAAAATAGGGTTTCAAGACAAGGGGAATTAAAATTAGTGTCTACACATAGAAATGATGAAAAAAAACATAAAAAATGATCTACATGTCTAGACATAGATATTTTAGATGGAAGAGAATTAAAAAATCCATTGGGACAATACCAAAAAAGGTTAGATAGTAGTATATTCCACAAGGGTTTGAGTTTTATCAGCAACATCTATGTAAATTTCGAGGATTTGTTTCTTGATTTAAGCACTCAAAGAGTAGATAGATAACGTTTTAAAATATTGTGACATAGGTAATGAGAAGTATAAATCATAAAATTATATAAGTCTATCCATTTTCATTTTTATTTTCAATTTTAAAAATAGTAAGACAATGCTAATCATTATTTTACATTAATATTTGGATAGTAAATAACCTATTTTATAGAATATGAATTCAATAGATTTATCTTATTTAAATTACATTAATCACAAAATAAATATGCTACCCCTCTATATAGAATACTTAGTGGCACCTATATAGCCTATTAAAATGTGTCCATTCATATAGAGGGATATAAAGATAGTGTGCCCATTTATATCATGGAGCATGCTCATAAATAGATGAGATAAGATATATGGACCCACCACCCTTCTCTCTATAAAAACAACATAGAATGTAAAAAATATATTTTTAATATTTATTGAAATAAATATCAGCACAAAATTCAAATTTTCTATGTAATATTAAGATTTCATACAAATTCAAATATTGCTTAAAGAGTAGTTTTATTATGAAGTAGACATATATACATAAGTGGAGATCTATATAAGGGATGCTTAATACCTAATTGATGAGGACATACTTTATATCATTCAAGATAAAAATTGGTTAAATAATTTTTGTTTTACACAAAAATTATATATCTATTTAAATTTACTGTCTTTGAAAAAAAGTCATGCAACAAAAAAAAATCCTTACCTTATTATCCCAAAAATCAACCTATTTTTTTATATTGGTTTCATAACTATTATCCTCCACTAAAATTCCTTCCACAACTCTTTTACAAATTTTCTTGTGTATAAATCATAAAGGAAGTATGCAACATGCCCTTATTGTATTATGCAAATAGGGAAATTGAGTTTGCCCAAATTCACCTTTTTCTTGTGATGCAAATAGTGTCACAAAATAGTGTTGAATTTGTGCCATATTTTCAAATTGTTAACATCATAGAGGACATAGAAGTAAAAAAATGTGAACAATTCTAAAGTGACCAAATTGGTACCACTATTTTCACATGATGTAATGATGCCTTGCCATTGAAAAATTCAAATTTTGGAGATAAAAATACTATTGGAAGGGGTATGAAATCAATTTATAATACAAGGGGTTTAGAATAATATCACTAGAAGTGAAAAAATGTTTTATCTTTGTATAACCTTTAGAAAAAATATAATTTTAATTTTCGAGTCAAATAATGCATGCATCATAGTAGTCATTTCTAGGTTTGTGATAGAAATAAAATGTGAATAAGTAGACTAGATTGGAATAAAATAATTTTGTAAAGTATAAGGATAGGTAACATGTAAATAATTTTGATAAACATAACTAATAAATGGTTGAACAAGTTTAAATTGAGAAACATGATAATTTTAAAGATATTGAGAAGAAATGGGAACAATTTGAGAATTTTTAGATATTGAAAAGAAATGGGAAAATGTTGAGAAGTTTAAATATTTTGGTAAGAAATAGGAACTTGTTTATAATTTTGAAGATGTTGATAAAATAACATTTTGAGAATAAGGAGAAGCATTATCAATTTGAGAAGTAATAAAAACAAGCTAAGAAGTAGGAGGAGAAATAGATGTCATAACCTCAATTTTTTAATAAAATTTAAGACTTAGAAAAATAATGATTATACCCACACTATAAAATATTTTCCAATGGAAACTAGTTCCAAAATAAAAAATAATTGATTCATTTACCAAATTCAAACATGTTTATACAACATACATAACATCATTCAAGATTTGAAGTACATTAAAAAAGATCATCCCTTTTTAAATTTTGAACTCCATGTTAGTGGAAAGTTTTATAAACCACTAACGATTCCACATAAGTTATAGACCTTAAACATACACTAGGGAATTTAAGTGCGCAATAAAATAAAATCCTTCACAATTGTAATAACTCCTGACAATAGATGTGATAATTATGAAAAAGGCTAATTGATTTAATCAATCCCAATAACCATCAACAATTAAGGTACAAGTCTCATACCAAACATGATCACCGAGAATTAAATCCAAACATGTGTTCAACTAAAAATCATTAATGTATTTTCACGCTTGAGATAATATCATGAGCTCTCTATAGAAAAAATATGAGTGGAACCCATCAGTATCTGTGTCCAATGCATTTGGATGGTTTCCAATCATATCTCTCATATAATATTCCCTTGCATAATATTTAAGTGATAAATTAAACAAAAAATACTAACATTTTCATCAGTGCAACAAATAGATTAAAGTTCACTTTAAATAAATAACACGCATACTGCCTCATGACTATTTATACTTACAATTAATAATGTTTGCATTATAGTGCATGATTATCATATTAGCATGGGATCATTGATTTCATTTTTATATTCATTAATAATTTTATATAAATGATAAAATTATAAGTGTAATAATCTCTTCATTAACTTACACGAATCCCAAATATGCCATTTAAGACATTTAAACTATTATTTACACCAATTGTATTCAAGTAGGTATGATCTCATTTAAATATACTTGTATATATATTTTTATGCATGACCTCACACACACACACACACAAAAAAAAAAAAAAAAACATCTAGTCTTGGAATCACATATATTTGACTCAAACTTTTATATGAATTTATTAATGAGATTAATTTCATGAATCCACAAAAAGCACATGAAATATCATTATGGTTATTTATTTAATTTATTCTTCATACTAAATAAAAATTACGTAATCCAATAAATTGAGCAACAGTTACTATTTATAATTATAATTGTAATAGCTTAGATGATCTTGCATCCTTAGAAATATAAAATACATAAAGATAGACAAAATATTTTATAAATAGCATCTAATTTATTTTTGGTCATAAGAGACTCAGAATTATACTTATCTAACCTCATGCTGAGTTTTATATTATGGGTATACCTATATATAATTGTGTGTGTGTGTGTGTGTGTGTGTGTGTGTGTGTGTGTGTGTGTGTGTGTGTGTGTGTGTGTGTGTGTGTGTGTGTGTGTGTGTGTGTGTGTGTGTGTGTGTTTGTGTGTGTGTATTGATATTTAAATATATACACATATACAAGCATAAAAATATATGCATATATATATATATATATATATATATATATATATATATATATATATATATATATATATATATATATATATATATATATATATATATATATATATATTTGTATATGTATATATATATAAATATCAATATACAAATACATATATATATATATATATATGCATAATCAAGAGCTTGCACAATCATTTTATGTACACTATAAAACATTGTAGTCAAAACAAACTGAGCTTTCACATTTTATAATTATCACTAACTCATGAGTACTTACATATTCTCTACATTTCAACTATTCATACAATGAACCCAAGTATGATTTACCAATAATATAACATAACTAAAAATATTTGGCAATTTTAAACTAATACTTTTTCCTTTTCCCTTTATTCCATTCACAATCTAAACCCCCAAGAGTTTAACAAACAAAACATGGAAAAACATGATATTTTACCTTAGTACATGATGGATTTGAAGTTAAAATACTTATGCCTTGTAGTATGCAAGAACATATAATCATTTACAAGTATAATGAAAGTAACAACCATACGAATCATCCCAATGATGTACTATGGAAACATGCATCAACATAAATCTTATGCACAGTCCTTCCATTATACAATCATCTTGACATGATTAGCAAATAAAAATAGGGTCACATCATACACATCATCCTATGTATAAATTATCCTACAATTAAGTGTTAATGGTCCACAAATATTTAAATGATCAAGTATCAAACTACATGAACTATATTCCATTTATCATCTACAAATAGAATAATGAAAACATCCACTTTATCTCCTCAAAATGCACAATCTTAACTACATTAATTATGTATTATAAATCAATAAACATCATTAGAAATTAACTTCAAAAAACATACATAGTTGTCATACAATATCATACATAGTTGTTCATAAAATTAACTTCAAAAAATATGTAACTAAACAAGATTATATCTAACTTGTTATCCAATACAATGAACTGGATAACCAGAATACACCTGATTACCAATACATGAAAAATTATAAATATTTATATACCTTTATCTTTCTTTGGAAATTTAAAATCCTTTTTTATCTCAACATGAAGATATTAGTATGGAAAAATTAAGTTTGCAGTCACATGCAACTCAATTATACAAGTTAATATGATTTTTAGCCATATTTTTTACTTTTCAAACTTGCATTCAACTCACTATACTATTCACCATACAAACTTATCCAAAAAAATACTCAAAGACTTTCATTATAATAGATATTACTAAATATAGTTACCCTTAAGGATTTCATAAGTGGTTTGGATCCACAATGATCATTTTTAGACCCTTTTTTAAAACCTCATATGCTCAATTGAGATAAAAGAATGATACATATACTTTTTATCAAATAAATACTCCTTAATAGTTACAATTATACCTGCATGGTTCATAACACATTATGATACTACAACCAATATTATATAATTTACCTTGCACTCATCCAAATCCTATGGGAATAAACCAAAACAAGGAACCATTCATATTCTTAAAATGTAGACCTTATTTTTAAATGAATACATCATTATTAACTCATTTCAAACACTTTGACATAAAACATTGAGGAGTACAAAATCCCTTTTTACACAGTAAATTCCATAAAAAAAAATCTTGTAAATAAAAATATGTCCACATGCTCGATATAAGCCTAACCATAGATCATTTTCCTTATCCACCCCAACCATCGGTTGGCGATGGAAGCATGAATCTGGTCACAAAATTAAATCACCCAACTAATCCATAATAGTGATGCAGTAATTACCATCTACCTAAGGTCTCAAGATTCAATTGTCCATGCTCAAATCAAGCATTTAACTAAGGGTTTGTGGCAATGGAAGTCATAACATATAAATCTCAAAAACCAAAATACCCAAAACCAGGGTAAACCCAAAATAATAAAATACATAAAACCTCTTTCAAATTTCAATCAACTAAACAACTCACCAAGTCCATTGCACTTTTTTTCAATTTATCCATTACCATCTATGGGTGGGTGTACTACATGATCTAACCCTACTATGTATCCTTGACCAAGTGCCACTAAAAAATAGTTTACAAATATATTTAGGAAACATTTATTCCAAACCTTATGTATTGTTTATTTCAAGTGAATGCACACACACTAAATGCACTATTGTAGCTAAAACAAATCACTTACTTGTCTTACAATGTAATGTAGAACCAGGAATGGGTTTTTGTGATAAAAGTACTATTTATTTCTCTTATTCTCTTTCATTTTTCCTTCCTTGTTCTCCATCTTTTATTTATTGCTACCAACCTCTTTATTTATTCCTGGTGGTGATGGTTCTATTTAGCAAAACTATGAGTTTTGCCAAGTGGAACTCCCACTCCAACTCTCCACATATTTATGCACCACATAAAAACCACACTCGACTAAAATATAATTTATTTTCCAAAAACCCATACCTCTTTATGCATGCTTCACATTTCCATGTAGGTTGTCATGCATGCATTGAGAGCCTTTCGCCAAAATGAAAACCTAATCATCACTTTGCTCAGGGTAACCAACATAATCATGGTTGGGTAACTTGACATACCCAATTAATTTTACCATAGACCCAAGTTTATAACTTAGGTTTTGATATTAAAAATAAATCACTTTTAATTACCATGCCCTCAACCTAAGTCCTTTGACTTATGGTTTCAGCTTCCAAACATGACCCAACAAGTTTAGGTTTTAGTCCTTTGTGGACTTTAATAAGAAAAACTTGTTCATTAGTTTTGTTTGAAATAAAATATATAAATAAATAAATTGATTTAGTCCTATAATGAACACTTTAAACATGATGCTAACCTTACCCATTCCTAATTTTCATTATGATTTTAGAACCTAATCATCACTTTGCTCAGGGTAACCAACATAATCATGGTTGGGTAACTTGACATACCCAATTAATTTTACCATAGACCCAAGTTTATAACTTAGGTTTTGATATTAAAAATAAATCACTTTTAACAACCATGCCCTCGAACTAAGTCTTTTGACTTATGGTTTCAGCTTCCAAACATGACCCAACAAGTTTAGGTTTTAGTCCTTTGTGGACTTTAATAAGAAAAACTTGTTCATTAGTTTTGTTTGTAAGAAAATATATAAATAAATAAATTGATTCAGTCATATAATAAAATATTTAAACATGATTCTAGCCTTACCCATTCCTAATTTTCATTATGATTTTAGTGCACAGATCTGAACTAGTCTTTAAGTGAGGATTCCAAAATTCATCTAAGGTCTCATAACTTTTGAGTTGAATCCTAATGCTCATTGCTTTATGATTTTAGAGTGCATATTAAATTTTTGAATGAACCACATTTACATAAAACTATTTGGTTAGTTACTCAATTAACCAAAAATAAAACAAAAGATAACTAACTAGAAAACTAATTGAACCCAAGACTAAACCCATAACAAGAAAACACAACTTAAATCACAAAAATGATAGATAAAAATGGGTTGACTCAATTTTTGGACACTATTGCATCATTTTTTTGGTTTACCTACATAATATATCCTTTCCAATAAACACATATTCTAAATCCAACCTACACTTATATATTATGTACCTATAATCCAGAAAACATAGACATTAGTAATAACTAGTCATAATCAACAACACAAGATAATATCATATACTCATACAAGATATTGCATAGATTATTAAAATTTAATTAAATCCAATAAATAATGTTCTATAAATCACATAATGTCTTTAATAAATGTTCATATAATATAATAATGTTAAAATAGTCATAATAATCAGTCAAAGTCAATGTGCTAGGTAGGTGTGGTCATGACATCCACCCTCTATTAAGAGTAACACCATCCTCAAGGCCTTAAAATAAATGAGTATAATGATATTAAAAATTATTTTCATCTTCCCAAGTAGCACTCCTTTCCACCCAGTTGATCCCATTAGACCAATACTTGCTATAATTTTCTTTTTCATGGCTCAATGTTATGATGAGATAGAATCTTGATAGGTTCTAGTTAAATTATTTCCTTGCCTTCCACCTGAATATTATCCCAATTTAAAACATGTGAATGATCTAAAACGTATTTTATTAGTAATTCTACATGAAAAAAATCATGGATTATGGATAGATAAGGAGGAATAGCAAGATGATATGCCACTGAGTTAATATTTTCCACTATGTCAAAAGGTCCAACATAGCATGGTGCTAATTTAACAAATTTTCCATTTTGAGGTCTTACTCTTAGAAATACCTTTTTTGAAACTCCAAATTATCTATGTGATATTTTTTTATCTACATAGTTTTTTTACCAATCAGAGGTAGCCTTTAATATTTCTCTTATAAAAACCATTTGTTCATCATACTCCTAAAAAACTTCTAGTCTAGAAAACACACATTTTTTTAAGTTATTCTATCCCAAAGGAGTTCTAAACTTACATTTATATAGGGATTTAAATGGATCCATCTTGATTAATGAATGATATGTGTTATTATAATAAAATTCTATTGAGTGTAGCAAATCTTCCCACTTGTATTGTTGATCCATGACATACATTTGTAACATGTCTTCAATAATCATATTTAACCTTTTAGTCTCTCCATTTGTTTCCAAATGATAAGATGAATTAAAATTGAAATTTGTACCAAAATTAGCCATCATATTTTTCCAAAACTAAGAAGTGAATAGTTTATCTCTATCTAAGATAATCACTTCAGGTACACCCTGAAGATGTACCACTTCATTTACAAATCTTTTAGAAATAATGGTAGCATTATCAATGATATTTATAATAATAAAGTGAGCCACTTTAGTGATTTTATTAATCGCAACTCAGATTTAATCATGTTTATTATGATATTTAGTTAATCCCACAATGAAATCGATAGATATGATAACCCATTTCCTTTTTGGAATGGTATGAGGATAAATTAATCCTCCCAAATGACCATGCTCAAATTTCACACACTTTCACTCCAAGCAATTGGATACATAAGTAACCACATATTTCTTTAGTCCTAGCCAAAAATATAGCTCTTTTAGATCTTGTGTCATTTTATTAACACCTGGATGTGCATAATGAGGTGCAACATGCACTTTTTTCAACACTTGGTCTCTCATATTTTCTAATCTTGGGATGAAAATTCTACCCTTGGATCTTAATATACCATCTAAATCAACTGAAAAATCAAAATTAGAACTTCTTGATTTGATTTCAACACATATTTTAAGGCACTTAGAATCATATTTATGTTGTGTAAACACATAATTTTCAAAATCAAAATATAAAATAGAGAGGGAAGTAATGTAGGTCCACCTATTTAATACATCAACCACTGTATTTTATTTTCCTTTTACATAATCAATATCAGTATGAAAGTTATTAACAAATTCTAGCCATCTTCTTTACCTAGCATTCAACTCATTCTGAGTAAACAAGTGCACAAGGTTGAAATAGTCTGATGTAATCTTAAAGTGTTTTCCTACTAGAACATGTTTCCATTCCTTCAAGTCATGATTAATAATAGCTAGTTTAAAATCATGAGTCGGGTAATTTTGCTCATGGTTTTTGAGTTTTATAGACTCGTATGCAATTACCTTGCCATCCTGAGTCAAAATACCTCCAATTCCACCTTACAGGCATCAGCCCATATTTCAAAATTACCATTTGGATCTAGTATAGTCAAAATAGGAGTTGTAGTTAACAAATGTTTCATATCTTCAAAAGTTGCTTCATATTTAGGAGACCAATCAAATTTTCTCCTCTTCCTTTGTAATAAAGTTATGGGGTGATCAATCCTTTAAAATTTTTGCATAAACCTTACATAATACCCAACAAGCCCCATGAATTCTATCACCTCATGTACATTCTTTGGATCTAGCCATTAATTAATGGATATAATATTTGTAGGACTTACCTTAAGTCTTTTGGAAATCACATGTCCTAATTAGTGAATTTTAGATTGAAAGAAAGAGCACTTAGACAAATTTCTATACATGTATGTTGTCTCAAATGTTGTAACACTAACCTTAAATGTTTTTCATGCTCTTATTCATTCTTTGAATATATTATAATGTCATCCAAAAATACCAACATAATTTTGTCAAAAAAATCTTTAATTACACTATTCATTAAATTCTTAAATATTGCCAGAGCATTTGTTAGTCCAAAGGGCATGACTAAAAATTCATAATGTTTATATCTAGTTCTAAAAGTAATATTATGGACATCTTCATCTTTAATGCAAAGTTGATGATACCCTGATCAAATATCTATCTTTTAATATATAATTTCTCCTTTTGTCTAATTAAAAAGGTCATCTATGTGAGGAATAGGATAGTTATTCTTGATTGTGACCTTATTAACCATTATATAGTCAATGCACAATTTGAGTGTCCCATCCTTCTTTTAAATAAAAACTACTGGAGGTCCTCAAGGTGACATAATAGGACGTATCATTCCCTTATCTAAAAACTCCTGAATTTAAAACTTAAGCTCTCTTAAATCAGCCACATTCATCTAGTAAGGTACATTAGATATAGGTGTTATTCCATGTATTACATCTATATAAAAATCAAATATACTTTTTGGAGGCAAACTTGGTAGCTCTTCTAGAAAAACATCTGCAAACTCTTCTAGAATTGGGTAATCTTGGAATATGGTGGTTGTTTCCTCAGCTATTTCATTAAACTTGAGAGCATACAAATGACACCCATTTATAACATCTTTTTTTAGTTGTATGGTTGAAAGGATTCATGAATTTGAGGGATTGTTGATTCCTTGAATAACCACATAATTTCCTTCATCATCTAAGCATTGAACTCTTTTATTTGTTCATTATAACTTATCTTGATGTGTTTGTAACCAATCCATGCCCAAGATAATAGCATAGGATCCTAAAGTAATAAGGAATAGGTTTTCACACGTCTTAAAATAACCCAAGTTCATCTCAACTTTCTCTAAACATTTATTAATAACCACCTTTCTCCTAGTGCTAATCTCTAATTTCCATCATTCTCTAATTTTAGTTGGTTAGGTTTTACATTTCAAAGCATTAACAAGAGAAATAAAGCTTTTTATTACTCTTGAATAAATTAGAATAGAGAAAAATATATATAAATTTTACCTCTCATCTCAATAGGTGTTGATTGAAATTTAGTATTTCTGTTGTCTACAGCTACATAGACCTTGTGATTAGATTTCATCTTAGGACAATCCTTAGGGTAATGGTTTTCATTATATTCCAAATAAGTTATAGAAATATTAGTTTGGAGTGGAATGGTGTTTGATCCTATGTCTAGCCCACAAAATTTTTGTTATTTGTTATTTCCAATAACTTTCTTTACAAAAGAATGTGAATTGGATCCATTTTTATTCTAAAATTTATTTCTAGGATTATAACTATTTCCTTAATACCTTTTAGATTCAATTTTATTGAAATTACCACTTATTGGAGGTATTTATGACTTATATTTTCCCTACTAATTTATATTCTAAAACTCTTTTCTTGTTCTTTAGTGAGACTCCTCTTTTTCTTCATCATAGTGTGTTGATTATAGGGCAACAACTAATGTCTTTAGGTTAGTCATATTTACATCATGAATGATTATCTCATTTAACCCCATTTTAAACTTAGTTACCTTATTTTCTCATACTTCATGTAATTAACATGATGTTGGATTCCCAAAAACTTATTCTCATACTTTGACACTGACATAGTTCCTTATTTTGTAGCTAAAACTCTGTGATTTTTTGCTCTATATAGACATTATTCAAATACCTTTTTCTAAATTAATTATCAAAATTTTCCCAAATAAAAGTCATGAAATTATAACCTTTGAGAGAACATAGGTGGTTCTACCATAAATTTGCATCACATACAAACTGGTAAGCTCCAATGCATGCTTTGATGTTAGAAGTCATATAATGTAAATTGAAATACATCTAAAAGTTAATCATCTATGCCTCAATGTCATCAATGTGGTTTCACCATAATATATAGGAGGAGGAAGTTTTTTTAGCTCCTTAATAATAGGTTTTATAACCTCTTGTTGAAGTAGATGTTTATTAATAATCCTTTCTTCTTGTCCTCCCTCTTACAAGTTTTCTAGGTGAGTCAATATTTGACCAAAACCTTCCATTTGTCCTTGAATATCATGCAAAGCACCCAAGATGTCATGCAATACATAATTTTATTCCTTAATAAATTGTTTAGGATTATCTCAATTGGATGCATGGTTACCACTTTATTCCCCTTTGATGCCATCATGATCATGTTGATTCAGTTTATGATTATCAACAAGAGAACTACCAACATTGAAAGGGTTTTGGGTTGCTCTAGTTTTAACCATACTGACACATTATACATGCATTATTAAAACAAAGTTTAATAAAATTTCTCTGATTTATCCTAACAAAGTCTCTAATACTAACTTTCATAACTTCAATTTTTTAATAAAATTTAACACTTATAAAAATAGTGATTATGCCCATATTGTAAAATATTTGCCAACTGAAACTATATAACAAAGGAAATTGAAGCTTATATACAAATCAATCCTAGCTTGGAAAAATAAATCACACTATCCCTTTCACTTGTTGGTACATTTAGACAATCAGGGTCATGACCAATATGGATATGCTAGACCTAATTAAGGGGTCTCTTACCACATAATATCACTAGAGAGGGTTCCAAAGCCTCTAGTCAAAAAATACCACATAATAACCCTATCTAGGTCCTATGTTTTGTTATCAAAATAAATGACAAAGTAAAGTAAAACTATTTGAGTGCTCACCAAATCATGTGGCACAAAATGAGGGTAATAAACATAAAATTAAACATGCAAAGAATAACTCTACTCAAGCTAATGTAGAGATAATCCTAATGAATGGAGAGAGAAACATATTCATAAGACAACACATATAAATTTATTTACTTCATAAAGAGGATCCAAAGTATGGAATACTTACATTAAAGATGAACACATCGATCCCCAATCTCTCCCTTTGATAATGGTGCTTTTAAAGAGGTTGTTGTGGTTTGTAAGGACAACAAAGATAGGTTAGATCTAGGCTACACAAATTCTCTTATGCATCTAAAAGATATCTCCCACAAGATAAGATTCTTCTCTCCAAATGTAGTATGAAACCCTAAGCAATGGCTCTTCAAGTAGAATGGTGGATAAGTAGATGTATAAATAAATGATTATATTTATCTCTCTCTAATGAAAATGCTAAAAAGGTGTGTTTATATAACTAGATCTAAACCTAAACTCTTTTAAAGTTTTAGTTGACCCAGTCAACCTAGTTGACCCTATTAGGAAAAAAATAGTTAGGTCTGGACTAAGTTGACCTAGGTTTGATAGATGACAATGTAATTTACATAGAGTATTGATGTCAGTTGATAGTTATTATTATCAGTTGAAATTTTTCAAATGGAAATGTTGAAATGTTGTAGTCACTAGATAACCTTTATTGTCAATTGATAGTTATTAAACTAGGACAACAGGGTTATAGTCACTCCATAGTGATCACTATTGACAACAATTCTATTCATTGATAATATTGCTATCACATGACAACTACTATTGTCAGTAGATAATGTCACTATCACACAATAGTTGCTACTACCAATCAGTAGTGTCTCTATTGTATGACAACTTCTATTGTTGATTCATAGTGTTTCTATCACATGATAGATTCTATTATTAATCGATAACATCACTATCTCATGATATCTTTACTATCACATGATAGTGTCATCATCATCTAATAATGTCTCACATAGGTCTTAGACTTAGCCATATTTCAAGTTTTTAGGATTTCATGGAGGTATCACAAGAGGTAAATAGATAGACACTATAATGAAGCTGGACAAATGATAGGAATAATACAAATCCATAACAATTTTGTGAAGTACCAATGGTCTTCCCACCCCTTTCTCAATGCACCCTTTAAGGCTTGTACTCAGAGAGATTGAAACTTGATAGGTACTTGTAAGAGATAAATTGTTAATAAGTGGTAAAGTTTTAAAAAATATTATGTGTATACATATACCCTACTCAAATCTGATCACATGTCACATGAGTGTAATATGGGATGGTGCTTCATGAAAAAAAACATGGTGACACAAAAAAAATGAGATAACTAAAAGTGAAATACTAAAATTAATTCTGAAATGAAATGAAAGTAATTAAAAATACCATATACATACCTTAACTTACCTTTCTACTTAATGAGTGCATGCAAATATCCTAGTCTTGATCATGAAGGGTGCAATACCTGCATTTGAGAAACCCTATGGATACAAAACTAATAATATAAATAATGCATGTGTATGTAGGAGGGTTAAATTAGAAATTAATAACTCTAACAAATAATTAAATTGCTTAGAAAAATTGGCAAACTAGGATTATTAAGGCTAGGCTAGAAATAAAATATCAAACATGTAAATGATAAAATGATGCAAATTGAATACAGAACACACTAAATCATGTTGGGGAGCATGTAAAACATAAATGACAAATGAAATATCAATGCAAGAAAAAATTAACAAAGATATGTAAGCAAGTGAAAAGCAACCTCATGTAAGATATGCATTTCGAATCAAACATAAATAAAAACATGAATGACTTAAAATGAATTGTAAGTTAATATGTAAAATGAGCATGACAATTCATAGATAAATAAAAATGTGTATGTTAAATGTCTTATGTAATAAAAATTAAGTTCATAAAAATCAAACAACAACATGATGGATAGGTGAAAGTTAAAATCTCTAAGGATGAATACTCAAACTTAGTGTATGCAATCGAAAATGCATCATATCCATAAATCAATCTTAGATTGGATGGGATATAACACACCTATACTTATAATTGGGGAACATATAATTGTTAAGTGGG
Organism: Torreya grandis; assembly: GCA_037957365.1. NCBI lineage: Eukaryota > Viridiplantae > Streptophyta > Pinopsida > Cupressales > Taxaceae > Torreya > Torreya grandis. Next base: position 682,997 of record JARHVA010006664.1, read on the forward strand.
ATCATGACCAATGTGAGGATCTGCTAGACCCAATTAGGGGATCACTTGTCATAACACACCATGTAAGGTAGAGTTCCAAAGCCTACATTCTAACACAATCGCACAACAACCCTAAAAGATTCCTATATTTTAATATTTCACTAATACAATAACAAGAAAAGAAAATCTAATCTAGTGTGTACCAAATCTTGTGGCACAAAGTAAGGGTTAGAAACAAAATAAATAAACAACTAAATTAAACATGTATAAAAGACATATACTTACATCAATGTATAGAGAATCCTAATACATTGAAGATAAGAATACAAATGCACTATCTATCTACTCTTACAAAGGAGTAATAAAGTTAAGAATACTTACCTTTGAAGATGAACCTATTGAGCGCAAATCTCTACCTTGGCCAAGGTGCTTTGCAAGAGATTTTCATGGTATGTAAAGATAACTAAGATAAATCATCTCTAGGCTATACAACCTATCCAAGAATCTAAAATACTTATCCACAAGATGAGATCAGAGCTCTAAATAAATTATTGAACCCTAAATCTTTATTCCCCAAGTATAATGGTCAATAGGCAGATGTTCATTCATACTTCATCACTTAATTCTTTGCTCTTATCAAATTGTAGTAAATGACCTTGTATATATAATAGTATCTTACTTTAAAATAATTCAAATATGTTAGTTGTGTTAGGTCAACCTGATCGACCTAGCATGTTTTCAAGTCTAACTCTCTAGGTCTGTGTTAGGTTGATTAAGAGGCCAATAAACCAAAAGAGATAAAAAGTCCCTTAATTGTGCTAGGTTGACTTGGTCGACCTAGCACAATTGACATGTCAAAAGAGTGCTAAGGCAAGAAATGAAGAATAAAACATAAAAAATGATATAAATAGGTATAACTAAGAAGAATAAGCTTGGGTTCAATGGTTTCAGGAAGTTAGAGTGTGGATGGCAAGTGGCAAAAGGAATGACAATCTTATAAAGCATCGATGATCTACCTACCCCTTTCTTGGTGCACCCCTTAAGGCATGCACTTAGAGAGATTGACAATTGACAAGTTATTTTAAAATACAAAGTGTTAGTAATCAATAAAAGTTTGAAAATATTATGTGTATACATATTCCCCACTCGAACCTCATCACATGTCATGTAAGTACAACACGAGATGGTACTTTAGAAGAGAACATAATAACACATAACATTGATGTTAATTATGGTGCCATAAGTAGAAAATAAGAGAAATGAAAGGACTAAATTAAAAAACACATACCTTTAACTTACCTTAGTCTATAGATAAATAAGTAGACTACAAAAAATGAAGGTGTCTAATGTATAGTACACTAGGTGAACCTGTCGAAGTTAGTGCGAAAATAGAGAGCCAAAAATTGAATTATGTGAAAGATGGGCATATAGTGGTTAGATTGATATTTTAGGAAAATTTGGAAAATTAGGATTGTTAAGGCAAGAGGAATTTTGACCTTAAGGACAATGAAGAACTTCTCTTAGTGACACAAGTATTAGGTAAACAAATGGAGTATATAGATCATCCCATGAAGGCTATATGCATGAAAATTAAAATGGACCTACCTCCCCATGATGTGTTCCCCATTATTCAGGACCCCTTACAAATTTGTTGGTCTACTACAAAGATTTGGTAATTTCATGAGAAAGTAGGTAGCACCATAGAGTTTTTTTGAAATACCTTATTCTAATATATTGGCCTACCACACCCTAAAGGACTTTGGCTCTATATGAAGTTAATTGTGGAGTTTGAGCTTTGATTGGAGATAGGATATTTGCTTGTAATCACATCTTTTAGTGTGAATTTTATTTTTGAAATGTTTATGTTGCCTTTTAGATATCATTATCTTTTGTAAAATGATTTGGATTTTAACATTCTTGATAGATTTTTCTATTCCTCCTCCATATGTATTTGGAAAAACAAACATGGGTGCTAAAGCTGACTTTCATTTGAAAACTTGGGATAAGTTTTCTAAGAGAGAGAAACTTCAAAGATCATGGGGTCTAAGAGTCTCGTAAATCTAGGTGAAATAAAAGTGTTATCTTGACTTTGACCTTGCTTTATCCAATGTGGAGATGAAGGGAAAGGGAAAATAAAGAGGAGTGATACATGGAATAATTTGAATTGTTTCAAATTAAAAAATAAATTATATTAAAAGTGTAATTCCTAATCATAAGAATGAGTGAATGGAGGAAAACATTCTAACATAGATTGTTGTACATATTTCATCTAGAAAAAGAATTAAAATCTAAAGTTTGAGAAAAAGTATGAAAAGGTTGTAATTTTATGAGGAGGTTTGGGTCCTATCCACGGTCTTATCTTGAAACTTCATAAAATAGAAACCCAAGGGGTGCCAAAAAGATAAGGAAAAGAGAAAGCAAAAAGATGGAGATTTTGTGAGGGACATTGGGTCTTATTTGTGGTCTTATAAAGTAACTCACAAAATAAAAACTCAAAGGATGCCAAAATAACATTGGTAAGCAATAAAAGTGATAAAAATAAATAAAATATGGTAATTTTGTGAGGGGTGTCAGGTCCTATCCGTGGTCTCATGAAGCAACTCACAAAAGAGAAACCCATGAGGGTGCCAAAAGAGAAATGTCAAAAGAAAAAGAAGACTATGGTACATCAAGAAGTAAATGCTAAAGAGAGGCAAAAATGATCATAGAGATATTGAGGCAAATAATGATTAAAAAAGACAAAAAATAAAAGAGATATATAAGGAGCTAAAATGAAAGTGAATACCAAATATGATGTGTAAGAAATCCAAAAGAACATAAAGGAAAATTATGATGCTAGTGAAATGAAATTAAAAGAATTAAAGTGCCTAAAACCAAGGAAACAAAAAAAAATAAGACCTACGCTAATTTATAGATCAAAGATGATCATTCAAAAGAGAAGTATATAAGTCTCAAAATGTTTCTTAAAGTTGGATGTGTTTGTTATTATGCATTGTTGAATAAGAGTGAGCATCACAAGATTCCCCAATGGGTAAGTGAATGTAGGGATGGGAATTGCAAGATGCCACAAAGTTAGAATAGATATATGGATTGGAATCACAAGATGCCCCAAAGTCTAAAGAGACATATGGATGGGCAACACAAGATGCCCCAACATGTGAGTTGGAGTGAGGTAATATTGAACCATTAAAGTGATTTGCATTGGGTTGGTAAGTGCATTTAAAGATGGATGAATGTGTTGGTTTGTTAGATTTTAAGGATGTTGAATGTGACATATGATGTGTAGGAGAATTATGAGAAGGTAAATGAGGTAAAGGAGTACCATGAATGATATGCTTTGGAGTAGGCATTTGAACTAGGTACTCTTTTGGTTCATGTGACCTAAGAGTTTGAGATTTAATGGATGCAATAATATGTTTAAAGTTATTCATGTTAGTTATACTTTCCTTATTAGTGTAGGAAGAAGGATCAATTATGGTTTAAACAAAATTGATAGATGAGGTGTAGGTATGGGATGATTGTTGTTGATCATTAGGTAGGTGATGTTGATGTGATTGTGATTCTTGAGATTTAATTTGATAAGCTTGAAGATAATCTTGATAACATTGTTTTTTGAGAGTATCAAGATTGAAATGTGGACCAATCAAGGAATAAATAAGAAAACATTGAATATCATGACAAGACTCATGAGAATGACCTATAGTATCATGCCACCAATAAAATTTATCCAGATTGTACCATTTTGGAGGAGGTTTGGAAGGATCAAAGTTCATGGGTTTAGAGGGTTTTAATTTATCTTAAGTTGTTCTAAACTAAATGGAGGGTGGGTTGGGTTAAAATTGATTGAATTGGATGCTCTATTTTGAGGTTGGGGAGGCTTGGATGAATCAATGTTATGAGAATATGATTGGAAAGGTTATTTAGTAGTTGTTTGAGGTGTTTTAGATTGAGTCATAATAAAGTTTTGTCTTTTTGCTTGGTCTAAGGCTTCTTCTAAAGTTTTAGGTGAAAATATTTGAACTTTGTATTGAAGGGGAGGTTTAAGAGGAGTGACAAATAGTTTATAAGAGTGTCATCATTCATTTTATGGTCCACTTTGTGAGTAAGAGACTTCCATCATTTGATGAAATCATGAGTAGATTCATTAAGAAGTTACTTGACATTGATGAAATAGCTAAGGTAATTTTCAGGAAGGTCATCATGTTGGAATTCTTTCAATATAGCATTGACTAAATCCTCTAGTTGTGAGATGGAATGTCTAGTAAGTTGGTTGTACCATTTAAGTGAATCACCAACAAAGGTTTTGGCTAAGAGATTGGTGGTATCAAAGGTGTTAGTTTGGACCCATTATTTATAGAGATTACCAAAAGGCTTAAGAAAGATAGTAGGATCCTTATTCCCATTATATGTGATAGTTGGAGAAATGTTTCTAATATATATGGATGCAATTAATGGGACTAAAGGCTCATTTTGAATATGTTGAAGCATTTTATTATTCATTGAAGGTTGAGGGATGATATTCCCATTGGCATCTCTAAGAGAGACAAAATTTTGATTTGGTTGAGACATGATGACTTGGGTGGTTGACTAATCATGTTTCATAAATGTTGTTTCTTGATCATCATTTAATATTGATTGGTTGTTTCCATGATGTTCATTTGTTGAATGACTTGGGCAATAAGTTGAGTTGTATCAATAGATGGATTGGTGTTTGTAAGAGGGGTATTAGTTTTGAAAAGAATATGATTGTTAGAATTAGTGGGAGGAGGATTTTTAGTTTTTGTTGGAGGAATATTCTTTGGAGGTGGAGGATTCCCAAAATTGGTATCAGTTATCTTAAGTGTATTAAAAAAAGAAGGAAGCTTGGTAAGGCCACCACTCTTGTGAGGAGTGTAAATAGTATTATCATCAAGATTCTTAAATATTTGCCAACCATCTAGATTATAAATTTGAGTAGTATTATTTGGTGAAATATTTCAAACATTGGTAATGGGAAGAGGATTATGATGAAGGATCTCAACTACATTACATTGTGTAGTGAGTAGTTTTGGTTTAAGAGAAGAAGAAGGAAGAAATTGGATAGTTTCATTGAAATTAATGAAATAAGTGAGATTATTATCCAAGTCCTTGATTATGTAATGTTCTAGACTAAGGGAAGGATAAAAATATGTCATCATGATGGAACAAGACTAGATAACCGCACAAGGAGAACAAAAAGTGATTAAAAAATAGTACTAGGTTGCCCTGGTCGACCTAATGCAAAAATAGAGACTGTAAAACTATATGAGGTCCATTAAGTCAATCTATTACAATGTACAGAGACTGGAAGAAAATTTAAAAGGGTTGAAGATAGTACATGGTAAACCAATTTGACCTAGTATAGTGGATAGAGGCTGAAAAAGATACTAGATCGACCAGGTTGACCTAGTATAGTGAACAGGGGTTGATTTCTTGTTTTTCCTATATCTTGGTTTCTACTTAGTCATTTTCAAAACCATAAAATGTGTTAGATTCATGATGATTTAGGGAAGATGATAAAGTTGATATAAATTTGTGAATTGAAACAATATAATTTACAAGTAATGAAAATCAATAAGTACTAAAAGAAAATAAATAGTTAATTGAATTGATGTTAGCCAATCTAATCGATACACACAAAGAAAAACCTTGCACTAACACTAGATAATGCAAGATTTTGTGCACATAATTGATCAAAGAGCAATAAAAAAAATTTGAAAGTAAATATAGCTACTTGGTCAACCTATAATGTTAACTATATTATTAAGAATGATTTTAAGTGTAAAGGGAGATTGGCTATAAGCAAGGTACTAGATAGAAATATATGGATAGTTTCAAGTAAGTTTAGGATGAAAGGGACTGTAGTGGTAATGATACAAGATTAGTATTGGGGCTTACCCCCTCACTTCACACACCATAGCAATAAATTTAATGGGTTATTATCCAAAATATACCATTAACTATGCTTTATACTTGACTAGAGCATCAAGTTGACTTCCCCCTTAGTGATGAAATCTAAGTAGATTAGCCTGGGTAGTCAAATGTTTAAATTCTTGTTGATGTTCTATGATTTATCTATGTGTGCATAAAATAAAAATATTAAAAATAAGATATTAATTAAAACCACCTAATTAGACTATGTGAACTATTCTAAGCATGCAATCAACTTAAAAGAAATATGTGATTAACATATATGGTTAATTCCAAATTTGAAACAAGGTACAGTTGAGAAACTATATGGAAAATCATATAGAACTAGGTCAATAGGGTCAAACCTATACTATATACAAAAATTATGAAAATGAAATAGGTTAGTCAGGTTGACCTAGTTATTTTAGAAAGCACAAAACATAGAACTTGGTCCATAGGGTCAACCCAGTTGACTGTGTAGGGGTAATTTTCAAGACTAAAAATTGTGAAAGGAAAGTACAAAAATAGAAAGATATAGAGGAATAAAAACTAACCTGAATGGTTTAGAGATGAAAAGGAGAATATTATTGATCAATAACCTTGGAGAAAATTATTAAAAACCTATAAATTAGGTCAAGCTAGTTGACCAAATAATACAGGAACCTATTGAAAATGCACTAGGTTGACCTGGTCAACCTAGTAGGTTGAACTAAAAGTCTAGAAACTAGAAAATACTTGCACTGGGTCAAGATGGTTGATCCAATTGTCTGAATAGAGTTTTGTTAGTTCTAAAACTTGTACTAGGTCAGGCTAGTTGAGCTAATTGCCTATTCTTACAAACATGTGCATAGAGATAAATAAACTGGGTCAATAGGGTTAATATATCATAATAAATATATGATAAATATAAATTAAATATGTGAAATAAATATTTTAAGGGTTTGAATCACGTTAGATTCACCAGAATGTATGCAATCAAAAATGCATCATGTTCATAAATCAATCCTAGATCGGATGGGATAGAGCATACATACACTTCTGATTAGGAAGCATACAATTGTCAAGTAGGATCATGACCAATGTGAGGACATGCTAGACCTAATTAGGGGATCACTTGTCAAAACACACCATGTGAGGTAGGGTTCTAAAGACTAAAATCTAACACAATTACACAATAACCCTAAAAGAGTCTTATGATTTAATATTTCACTAATCTAATAACAAGAAAAGTAAATCTAATCTAGTGCACACCAAATCTTATGGCACAAAGTGGGGGTTATAAACAAAATAAATAAACAACTAAACTAAACATGTATAGAAGACATATACTCATGTCAATGTATATGGAATCCTAATATAGGGAAGAGAAGAATACAAATTCACTATCTATCTACTCTTACAAAGGATGACTAAAGCTAGGAATACTTACCTTTGAATATGAGTCTACCAAGCCTCAATATCCCCCTTAGCCAAGGTGCTTCATAAAATATTTTTGTGGTATGTAAGGATAACTAAGATGAATCAGCTCTAGGCTACACAACCTATTCAAGCATCCAAAATACATATCCAGAAGATGAGATCAGAACTCCAAAGAAAGTATTGGACCCTAAAACTTTATTCCCCAAGTAGAATGGTCAATAGGCAAATGTTTTTTTTTTACTTCTTCACTTAATTATTTTCTCTTATAAAATGGTGGTAAATGACCTTGTATATATAGTATTATCTTACCTTAAAATCATTTAGATATGTTAGTTATATTAGGTCGACCTAGTTGAACTAGCACATTTTTGGGTCTAACTCTCTAGGTCTATGCTAGGTCAGTCAAGAGGCCAACAAACCAAAAGAGAAAAAAAGTCCATAAACTGTGCTAGGTCAACCTAGTCAACCTATCATAACTGACAAGTCAAAAGGGTGCTAAGGAAATAAATCAAGGATAAAACATAGCAAATGATAGAAATGGTAGAACTAAGAAGAATAATTTTGAGTTCAATGGTTTCAAGAGGCTAGAGTGTGAATGGCAAGTGGAAAAAAGAATGACAATCTTATGAATCACCAATGGTCTACCCACCCCCTTTTTGGTGTAGCCATTAAGGCATGTACTCAGAGAGATTGAGACTTGATATGTTCCTACAAGGTACAAAGTGTTAGTAATCAATAAAAGTTTAAAAATATTATGTGTATACTGTTTCTAATGCAAAATTGCTTTCTACATTCAAAGAAGAAATAAGAAACTGAAAGATGGTTAAGGCTAGAAGTACCTGATATAGTCGTGCGCACCGAAATCAGACGTTGAAAGATTCTCCTCTTTTGCTGTGGAGGAATGACACCTGCGAAGAAAAGGCTAAACACGGAAAAACGTTAATAAGAGATATGGTGGGTTATCAGGCGAACGCCCGATCCCGAAAGTACGAAGACTCCCTAGAAGGATATCAACCCACTGATAAAAAAGAGTAGAAAATTGGACGAAAGTAGATGATAATGACAGAAATAAATGATAGAAAATAAAAGGCGTACCTGATATGCGGCACTGTTCTGCACAGTCACCGGCGTCGGTCTCTGTGGTGCCGGCGTCGGTTAAGGAAGGTGCCGACGTCGGTTAATGTGCCGTCGTCGGTCGGGGCAGTGACCGGCGTCGGTAGGGGCAGGTTCTGGGAAAAGGTTTGGGACAGGTTCTGAGAGAGTCGGGACAGGTTCAGGGAGAGTCTGGGGGGGTTTGAACAGAGTCGGGATAGGTTTGAACAGTCGGGATAGGGTCTGATATGGTCAGGGTAGGGTTTGATAAGGACAGGGACGAGGTTTAGACAGAGTCGAGACAGGGGCCGGGGGTTTGAGGACAGAGGCAGGGATAACAGAACATAAATAATAACTAAGAAAAGAAAATGAAAATAAACAGAATAAAGACTTACCTGGTAGAAGACCCGATGAAAGCCATGGTGTGCAGATTAGTTGATGTCGTAGTGTTGATGATTGCTCGGAGTTCGCAGGTTCGTGGAGGAATTCGCAGGTTGGTTGCTCAGCGTTCGGTTGATCAGCGTTCGGGGATCAGCGTTCGGGGATCAGCGTTCGGGGATCCGGTTCGAATGGCTGGCGGAGGTTGATGAAGGCGGAGGACGGGGACGGTTCCAGAAACGGTTCGTCAACCGTTTCGGGAAACCGAATGCTAACTGATAACGGACAAGGGGAAGGTGACCGACGTCGGTAGGATTGCCGACGTCGGCCGATAGGTGACCGACGTCGGCGACATCGGTCGGGTAAAGACCGACGTCGGCAGATGCATAATGGGGATAGAGTCTACCTTTTGCTCTGTGCTCCTCTTTACATGCTGCCAGGGTCAATGCTGGTGAAACAAGTGATCGGCAAGGGTTCAATAGGCGAAGAAGAAAGAAGACGAGGAATGACCAGGGGAGTCGACACGATTTCGGTGTCTACATTTGCCCCTTTTTGTCTTGTTGGTTGTTCTGGATGAACTGCAAGACAAAAATAGGAGTGAGTGCCCCAGGTGAGGGATAAGGTTGATTTCGTCTTGTTGGTTGTTCGAATGAACTGCAAGACAAAAATAGGAAGCGAAATGCCCCGAGTAAGGATGAGGTATTCCCCCTCAAAGCAGGAGTCGAGGAAAGGGAACCGGGAATTGGGTGCTGATTTGATAAAGAGTGGATGAAAAAAGGGGTGAGGGTGAACGCTGCAAAGGTCGTGATTGCGCGTATACCACTACACAAGATGGTCAGGTCAAAGTGTCGCAGGTCAAGGGTCAAGGAGTGCCAAAATTGAAGTAACCGGGCCCCAGCATTTAGTCGTCTGCTGATCGGGTCACTCAATCTAAGCTGAAGCTCCAAATGGGTCGTCGCGTTCCAGGTATCCCGGGCTCAGGAAGTGCTCCTAAAAACGCGAAAAAGTCACAAGTATTGTGGATCAACCGGTGTGCGATCCTATACTTGTGAGGGTCCAAAAAGGTCTACGCACAATTCTGCTAACCAGTCATGAGGTAGCATACATGCAAAAACAACCAAGGCAACAACGTCTTGGAAGTGGTCGAGGTCGGAGGAGATAGGCATGATCTCCAATGGTTGGTGGTCGATGGAAGGATGAATGGACGAAAGGATGAAAGGATGCGGCCGAGCTAACCCCAGAAGACCCCATGTCAACTGAGTGCTGCCTACATAGCCCTGGTGATAGGGCCTCAGGCCGATGTAGTTCTCCCTAGAAGGGAGGAAGGGTCAAAGGGATGGTGAGGAAAAAAAAGATGTTGCAGCCTTTTCCAAATGGTGTATTCTGCAACATTGGTTGAGGGGTTTTTCATCCCTAGCAATATTCCATTTGCGTGATGGAGGTATGCTAAAAATGAATTGAGGTCTATTTATGCTTCAGCAAGTATTGGTTTATGCTTAACACAAATTAGGGCGAGTCGATAGTTTCCATGTGCATTGGTGTCCATAGAAACTAGGGTGAATAGGCAAGGTCATGTTGATGGTCTGAAAAGAGAGTTGAGCTGAGTGGATCGACAAGTGATGAAGGTGAATGTGACCAAAGGGCAGAAGAAGATGAAAGTCGAATTGCTCTTTCATTGACAAGGACCAAAAAGACGGCATAGATAGGGGTTATGAGAACCAAGAGCCCCATTTATGCGTGACGTCGTTGACCATAGTTATGTTAGAGCGGTAATCGAATCACTTAGACATTAAAGTGAGCTCGAAGTCCCTTGAGTAGGTAATAGGAGGAGGAAAGAGGGTAACCCATTTTAAGAGTAGAGATAACTTTGCCCCTTTTTATAGGAGACCCTGAGACAACCACAAGCCAAGTCCGTGACTCATTTTTTTTTTTTTTTTTTTTTTTTTTTTTTTTTTTTTGAGAGGCAGACTGATCGATGCGGGAAGCCTGCATAGAGATGTCATTTGCTTGGTGGTCAGTTTGCAAAGCTGATCAATGCGGGAAGCTTCTAAAATAAGTTGTTGTTTAATGCCAGAGTAGTCATAGCCATCCTTCGAGGGAGTGGTCTATATTTTTGTTTAATAATAAGGCTTTTGAATAGCTGTCCTTCGAGGGAGCAGTCTATTTATTACAGCAATGATAGTACAGCTGTCCTTCGAGGGAGCAGTCTATTTTTTTTTTTTGATTTTGATATAGATATAGTGACCATGGATATGTTTTGACATCTTGATTTGTTTTGATAGAAATGTGAGTCATGGACAAGACTGTAGAAGGTCAAGGGCTCCCTTTTATTAGGACAAAGGGTCCATACATCATAAAAGGGTTATAGGAGTTGTTAAGAGGAATAGGGTTGAAAGGAAGTAGGATGAAGAGGACAGGGATTGCTCAAGGGACGAGCTCAAGTTAAGTGTCAAGTGGATGAATACTCGACTAGCAGTAGAACGGTCGCAGATGCAACGCATTAAGAGGCTCAGGTTCTGGACGTCCATCAAGAGAAGACAGACGGTAAGTCCCTGATCCATACTTGTGCGTGATAATAAAGGGTCCAAGCCAATTAGGAGCAAACTTGCCTCGTTTACTTCGCTCCATATTGGTCACGTGTTGATTGATGAGTGGATGTGAAGTTGGTTGATATGGTTGTTGATTGATTAAAAAAAGTTGAATGTTTTGATAAAAAGATTGGTCAATGTTTGGTTGAGATTTGGTCATTTGATAAGTGGTCAATGGTTGGTCGAGGGTTGATTGGTTGGTATTTGGTCTTTGGTTGGGTCGAATGTTTGGTTGAGGTCGGGTTAAACATTTGGTTGCTAGTCTGGTTGAGGTTAAGTTGAAAGAGTGATTGATATGTGGTCGAGACTGTGTTGAAAAATTGGTCAAAGTTTGGATGAAGGTTGAGTTCCCCCAGCGGCAAGGGAGAATGTTTGATGGATTAGTTAAGGTTGATTGAGGTTTAGTGGTCAGATGGACTGCGTTAATGTCGAATAAGGGGGTTAAAGGCAGCGAAGGGACCCTAGTCTGGCGTGGAGATCCCGATTTAGGTGACGAGGTTGGAGAGGTATGGGTTGGTGTTGATAATGTTGTCAAAGGGGTGGTCAAGAGGATCCTTGATAAGAAAGGTGTCCTTTTTCCGGTGGTGACGAATGACAGCTTTAAGAGCGCAACAACGCTCGGTGTCATGTCCCGGAGTGTGATGATAGTGGCAGAATTTAGAGTTGTCGAACCAAGATGGCCTTGATCCGAGAGTTGATGAGTGGGGTGGTGTTGAAGGTTTATTGATGACGTGGTCGAGAAGGGAGGTGTCATTCTCCAAACATTGGTGAACGACGACCTTGAGGGCATGACAATGCTCCGTGTCGTGCCCAGGCGTGCGATGATACGCACAAATGCGAGTGTCATCGAACCATGGTGGTTTTGGTCCGAGAGAGTGATATGGTCTAAGAGGCGGGAGAGAGAGACGAGAGGACTGCAACAATTGCCGTAAGAGCAAGGCATAAGAACCTGCTAACGGGTCGGAATGTTTTATTGCAGAGAGGGTTGGTGACATTGGTTTGGGAGGCGTAAGAGGCGTTGGTTGATGGTTTGAAGGAGGTATAAGTCTGACAGGTTGATAGAATAATGGAGGTGACTTACCTCTGTGAAGTATGGGAGTGAGAAGCACTCCAAGTAAAGTAGACGGATGTGGGCCCAAGATTGAAGGTAATGACGAAGATAGGGGAGGAGGTCTCCGGTGTGGTTTAGTAGCCTTCTTTGATTTGGGTTGAGGGCCACCTTTGTGTGAGGCGAGATTAGATGTGGGGCGAACACCAAGAGGTTTAGTCTCTTTGGGCATGATGGATGCCTGCGCAGGTTTGGATTTAGATGTGGACGGTTTTTCTCTCAATGGAGAAGGGATTGAAGGTGTGGGCTCTTTAAGTGGAAAGAGCTCCGGAGTAGTCATGGCTTCTGTGTGTGGTTGGGGAGTCAAAAAGGTATGATCGTCTATGGATGATAAAAAGAATGAAGGCGAGGTAGCTGGTGTTGATGTGGTCAATGCGTCCTCCAATATGGGAGAAATCGCTGGAGGACAAGTGGGAGAAGAAAGTTCTTCACCCTGTGGAGGAGGTATAGGGGAAGAAAGGTCTTCCACCTGTGAAAAGGGTTGGTCAGGGATAAGAGAAAAGATAGTGTCGACTGTGTGTATATCATGGTCTTGAGGGTCAATGGTTATGGTTTGGACGTTGTCTTGAGTAGGTGGGTGATTAGAAAAGGGTTGCTTGAAGATGTCAAGGTTTTGGTTAGGTGCTGCGTTCGGGTTATCTAAAATAAGATTCCCCTTGTCGAGTTTATCCAAGACAGAGGCATATGACTCCCTAATTGGAGTGAATTGACGCTGTATGGATTGACGTTGAAAATGTTTATTGATGTAGTCTAATGTTGAAGATGATGAGCGGTTGGTTATTGTTGAAGATGATGGTCTAAAGATGACAGTGTTTGCCGACTCCTTGGATTGAGAGTGGGCAGAAGAAGGTCTGGAAGAAGAATGGTCATTGGTAGTGTTACACAATTTGACCTTATCTTCTTCAATGGCGCGGAGTTCAAGCTTTCGGGCCATGGTGAAGGCCTCATCGAAAGTGTGGAATGTTTGAACCCGCAGGGTGGACGAGATGTGACTGACACATGCTCGAGAAAAGAGCTCAATGAGCTCAGGTTGAGGCAAGGAGAAGGAGAGCTGATTGATCAAGTCTCTCCAACGGGCGACAAAATCGATGATTGATTCGTCGTCAAATTGCCTGATGGAATAAAGGTCTGTGATCGAAACTTGTTTAGTGATATTGATAGAAAAATGGTCAATGAATAGCTGGGCGAGTTGGATGAATGAAAAGATAGAATGTCTGGCAAGAGAACTATACCAGTCAAGGGCAGGGCCAGAAAGGGACATAGGAAACGTGCGTAGAAGTAACGCATCGTCGTGGGCGATAAGATAACAGGCATGTCTAAATGCCTTTAGATGTTGTTGTGGGTCTTCCTTACTCTGAAAGCGAGTGAATTTAGGAAGCTCCCAATGGTTGGGGTATGGTCGGATAGGGACAGAAGGGTGGATGGGCTCACTGCAAACTTGTTCATATGACAAAGTATTGCTTGAACCAGAGATAGAAGCTTCGAGACGGGACATTTTATCCATCAGCATCTTGATAAGATCTGCTGACAGATTGGCAAGTTGAGCGCCTCCTAGGTTGTAAGGCGCTTGAAAGAGGTTAGAAGAGGCGTGCGACATAGTCGGTTGTACAACGTACGGATGATTAGTCGCAGGGGCAGAAGTAGAGGTTAAAGGTGATTGCGTTATGAAGGTCGAAGGCATAGGCTGACTAGATACCGCCAAAGGAGGTTGTGGGACGGCATTGACAAAGGGCGAGGTAGGCACTCCTGCATATATGGGCGCAAGAGTGTGTGGGGTCGAGACAATCAAGTTCTGGTATGATGTAGAACTTGGTTGAATTGCAGGTGGTTGAGGGGGTAACGAAACCCCAGTGGAGGTTGGTCTAAAAATAGACGAGGAGGTCGAACTTTGCGTATAGGCCATGGTTGGGTTAATGGTTGAGGTGAAAGGTTGAGTCGAAAAAGGTTGGGTGGCGAACGGTGTTGATGTCATCGCCACGTCGTCCGAAAGGTCCCACATTGGTTTTCTTGCGAGATAGTTTTGGAGGGCTGAGGTATTGAGGTCCAAGAATCTTGCAAAATCTTGGTCCCCTTCTGGGATGATAGGCGTCTGGGTTGGAGATAGTCTAGTAGGAATTCTTTTGGTCTTCGAATAGAACTCCATTATATGATTGGTTGTAGACGGGGTAGGCGAAAGCGATTGATGGCTAGTGTGGTCAAGAAGAGCCTTGGTTTGACTACGTGTCAGAACCATTCAAGGCAAGGAAGAACGTCCTCACAAGCTCAAACAAGCAGATAAGAACTAAAAAGAAGATGAAGACACAAGCAGATCCTAAAACCCTAGAAGTAAATTATTAGGATTATAGTGGCTTATGCCTTAGAATGTGTGTGGAGGAAGGTTGGCTGAAAAATGGGTCCTAGAAGAAGCAGTCTATGGATGGTTTCGGGTTTTGTTAAGGCGCTGAAGAAGTCTGTGTTAGGGTCTGGTACGCGGCCTGGTGCTAAGGAGCAAGCTCCCCTCACTTCACGATTCCAGTGGTTAGCTGGTTTCGCTTAGCCAAAATATACCTCGCCTAGAGATTAGACTCCGCTAGAGAACGGAGTGGGCTTCCCCCTTGGTGATGAAATCCAAGTAGAGTCACCAGGATGGGTAAGGTATCCGCTGGGTGATGAAATCCCAGTCGGGCCTTGTCTCAGGTAAGTTTTATGTTTGTTTTGTGCAGGTGGTTTGGTCGTGTAACATCAAGTGACTAGATTAATTCAATATGCGGTTTAATTACTATGTGTGGTCTAAAAGATGCAGGCAAACAGAAATGAATGCAAAGTGTTTTAATGTCCAAGTCGAAATGTTTGTTCGTATGAATACGAATGGAGAAAGAGTCGAAGAATATGAGTTTTAGCTAGTCTAGAAATGCAAGAAAGAAAGAAGTGTTCGTTTTAGTTCTGCTTATGATGTTGTTTAAGAAGAGACGAAAGGAGGTGAAAAGGAAGAAACCTAATGCGCCTAAATGAACGAAGGAAAGAAAGAACCCAAGGAGGACCTAGGGTCCCACCGGGCGTGCCAGAATGTTTCTAATGCAAAATTGCTTTCTACATTCAAAGAAGAAATAAGAAACTGAAAGATGGTTAAGGCTAGAAGTACCTGATATAGTCGTGCGCACCGAAATCAGACGTTGAAAGATTCTCCTCTTTTGCTGTGGAGGAATGACACCTGCGAAGAAAAGGCTAAACACGGAAAAATGTTAATAAGAGATATGGTGGGTTATCAGGCGAACGCCCGATCCCAGAAGTACGAAGACTCCCTAGAAGGATATCAACCCACTGATAAAAAAGAGTAGAAAATTGGACGAAAGTAGATGATAATGACAGAAATAAATGACAGAAAATAAAAGGCATACCTGATATGCGGCACTGTTCTGCACAGTCGCCGGCATCGGTCTCTGTGGTGCCGGCGTCAGTTAAGGAAGGTGCCGACGTCGGTTAATGTGCCGTCATCGGTCGGGGCAGTGACCGGCGTCGGTAGGGGCAGGTTCTGGGAAAAGGTTCGGGACAGGTTCTGAGAGAGTCGGGACAGGTTCAGGGAGAGTCTGGGGGGGTTTGAACAGAGTCGGGATAGGTTTGAACAGTCGGGACAGGGTCTGATATGGTCAGGGTAGGGTTTGATAAGGACAGGGACGAGGTTTAGACAGAGTCGAGACAGGGGTCGGGGGTTTGAGGACAGAGGCAGGGATAACAGAACATAAATAATAACTAAGAAAAGAAAATGAAAATAAACAAAATAAAGACTTACCTGGTAGAAGACCCGATGAAAGCCATGGTGTGCAGATTAGTTGATGTCGTAGTGTCGATGATTGCTCGGAGTTCGCAGGTTCGTGGAGGAATTCGCAGGTTGGTTGCTCAGCGTTCGGTTGATCAGCGTTCGGGGATCAGCGTTCGGGGATCAGCGTTCGGGGATCCGGTTCGAATGGCTGGCGGAGGTTGATGAAGGCGGAGGACGGGGACGGTTCCAGAAACGGTTCATCAACCGTTTCGGGAAACCGAATGCTAACTGATAACGGACAAGGGGAAGGTGACCGACGTCGGTAGGATTGCCGACATCGGCCGATAGGTGACCGACGTCGGCGACATCGGTCGGGTAAAGACCAACGTCGGCAGATGCATAATGGGGATAGAGTCTACCTTTTGCTCTGTGCTCCTCTTTACATGCTGCCAGGGTCAATGCTAGTGAAACAAGTGATCGGCAAGGGTTCAATAGGCGAAGAAGAAAGAAGACGAGGAATGACCAGGGGAGTCGACACGATTTCGGTGTCTACATATACATTTAGTGCTTATTTTAAGATATATTGTAAGGAAACATAATGAACTAATGACATGATAAGGATGATAATGAGATGGTGTGATAATTAAATGGTTTTTGTGATGAAGCCCTGGTCTTATCCAAGGTATTTTAATGTAACTCACAAACTATAAACTAAGAGGCATAATAAGGAAAATATGATAAAGGATATGATTAGATAAAATCAATATCCAATAAGTGGAATATAAGTAAAATATGATGTAAATAAGGAATGTGAGGTACCATATGGGTGACGTGAACATCCTTAGCAAGAACAAGACACACTAGGTAAGTGAGCAAGGCTAGAAACTATCAACAACAAGGACTTAAGACACTTAAACCCATGAACACAAAGTTTGGACTAACAAATGAAGTAAATAGATCATCCCATGAAGGTTATATGCATGAAAAGTAAAATGGACCTACCTTCCCATAACATGTTTTGCATTCCTCAAGATCCCTTATAGAGTTGTTATTTTACTATGAAGATTGGGTACTCTTGAAAGAAAGTAGGTGACACTAGAAGTATATGATATAATAAGACCTTCTACCCTAGTCTACTATCCTATTTCACCATATTGGACCTTGGCTCTATCATGAGGTAATCTATGGAGTTTGAGCTTTGAAGATAGGATATGTGCCAAATATAGATAATGCATTTTAGTGTGACATGACTTTTAATCTTATTGTTTCCTTTTTATCATTGCCTTTTGTTTCTTTTATTATTTGTCTTTTAAATCTTTTGGATTTTGTTATTCATTATCCATACAGACTTGGAATAACCAACATGAGTGAAAAAGGTGACAAAAATAAGAAAGCTTACATTTGGTCACTAGAGAAAAAGACCTAAAGACCAAGGTGTCTAAAGACTCCTAGGATTATCCACAAGTAAGTGTGCAATCTCAAATTTGACCTATGTGTGCCTAAAATTAAAGGAAGTAAGCAAATGATGGGGATATTGAGAGATCCATCCATGTAATAAGTGATACAATGATGAATATGCTCATAGCTGATCACAAGGAGGTAAAATAGTGTTATGAAAGGGATGGAACTATGTTATGATAGTCATGTCACTAAGAATCCATACTCGATTACAAGTGATCTAACACAAACACCAATGAAAGTAGTATCCATCCCAAAATAAGGGAAAGTAAATAGTCAACCCAAAAGAGGAGGAAAGTAAATGATCATCCCAAGAAAGGGGGAAGTAAATAAAGGTCAAATAATCATAAATCTAATAAGGCAAAGAATGACATAAAAATATAATAAATGATGATAATGAAAGATATATCTATGAAAAAAATGGAAATAAAATCCAAATGTAATGTGTAATAAAACCAAATAACCCAAAGGAAAGAATGATGTGAGTAAAATGTGTTTGTGAGGAAGACCTGGTCCTATCCGAGGTATTACAATGCAACTCACAAACTATAAAGTGAAATAAAACCAAAGACCCCAAATGAAATAATGGTGCTAGTAAAAATTTTTTATGAGGAAGACGTGGTCTTATCCAAGGTATTACAACACAAATCACAAACTATAAAGTGAAATGAAACCAAAGAATCCAAAGGAAAAAATGGTGTAATTAAATTGAAACTAAATGAAATGAAGTGTAGAAAAGTAAAGAAAAATGAGACAAACATAATAATTAAAATCTATGGTAATGTCTATATCAAATATGAACATGTGAAACACAAGTCTATGTCTTGAAAAAAAATTTGTGTAGACACCTAAAACTGGCCACCAATGACCTTCAATCAGGCTTTTGACCAATTTCCACAAAAATGAAAAAAAATTCTTAAAAACACTAAAACACATTAAAATATTTGAAATTGATATATTAAAGTGTCAATTTTATCTAGGGTATCATTAAATAGGGTAATTCATTTTATGGGCCAGCTAACTTTGATCAGATCATTTTGAGTCAAAATGCCAATGTTGCACTTGGGTGCCCTGGATGGCTCTTTTCTATCAAATCTCTTACACGAGACATATGCCCTTGTTATTTTGTTTTGACAACATCCTAAATGTGAATATGGTTCTAATTCATCTAACATCAACTTCCAATTCTAATCTAGTTAAATTTTAGGCCAATAACAAGACATTTTGACTAATTTGAGTAATTTGTGCACAAAGAGCCAAGGTTTGCATCAAAGTGATTAATCATGCTTAAGAGATAATTAAACCAAATCATGATCCTAATTAATAATTCCATGGAACTTGTTTAGTATTTTATTTTTGTAAATGAATATTGAATATCTACATCATCAGGTGATATCATTTCTTTGGAAGACATCCTAGACCATAAATGCATAAAATATCAAGGTTAACCCCTTCCATGCCTCATTAAGAACCTCCATACCTATTAAATGCCCTCTATCATAAATATTTATGAGATTATTTATGAATTTTAATTACAAAACTGAATTAATCTTTAGCCACACATCTCCATCTTGATATGGACAATTCAAATTGATTCTAACCATTTTTGAAAATATATAAATAGGAGGCCTTGCCTATTGAATTTTAAGCTCTCATATGCCAAATTTATAATGTTGAATTGATTCTAAATTTTTATGAAAATTAGTGTTATAATTACAAAATATTTATCCAAGCCAAGCCAAATCCAAACAAGGTGCCAAGGAGAGATGGAGGTAGCCACACTTCATTGATGCAGACTTCATGAGCACAAACCGAGCAAGCCATTCCAAAAAGCATTTTGGAGCATCCAAGGAAGGTATTTCTTTCATGTTTTAGTTGTGTTTTTCATTTTTGTTTTGTTAACTAATCTCTTCCTTTTACATAGGCTTAGGGTGTTGGTTTAGTGTGTTTTTTATTGATTTATTTTATTCACTAACACAATACCAATATCCCTTTATTGCAATCCTATGTTCACATCTTGAAGTTGAATTTATTTTTTATTATTAATTGTATAAGAATAATGGGCATCATATGATGCCACAAGTGGTAAGTGGGTGTAAGGATGGGCATCACAAGATGCCCCAAATTTTGAAGTGATATGTGGATGGGCATTACAATATGCCCTAACATGTGATATGGAGTGAGGTGAAATTGAACTATTATAATGATTTGCATTGGGTTGGTAGGTGCATTTGGAGATAGGTAAATGTGTTTGTTTTTTAGATTTTAAGGGTGTTAAAATTTAAATAGGATTTATAGGAGAGGTATGAATAGGTCTGTATGAAAAATGAGGACCATTTATGATGTACTTTGGAGTAGGCATTTAAACTAGGAGTTCCTTTGGTTTATGTGACCTAAGAGGTTGAGGTTGGATAAATTCAACCACCCATTTTAAGTTTTTCATTTGAGTTATCTTTTTCTTATTGGTATAATAATAAGTATCAACTATATTTTTTATAACATTAGTAGATGAAGTGGAGATATGGGATAATTGTTGTTGATCACTAGCTAGGTGATGGTGATGCAATTATGATTCTTCAAGATTTGATATTGTTGTTTTATAAAATTATTAAGATTGAAATGTAGACCAAGGAAGGAAGCAAGAATAAATTAATGAAGATCATGATAAGTCTCATGAGAATGACATATAGTATCATTCCACTAACAAAACTTATCAGGATTGTACAATTTTGGAGGAGATTTGGAAAGATCAAAGATTATAGGTTTAAAGGGTGTAAATTTCTTATTAAGTGCTTCTAGAATTAAGGGAGGGTGGGTTGGGTTAAAATTGGTTGAATTGGATACTCCATTTGGAGGTTGGGGAGGCTTATATGAATTAATTTTATGAGAAAATGATTTCAATTGTTCCATAGTAGTTGATTGAAGTGGTTTAAATTGAGTCATAATAAATTCTTGCCTTTTTACTTGGTCTAAAGCTTCTTCTAAAGTTTTAGGGGAAAACATCCTAATTTTATATTGAAGAAGATATTTAAGAGCAATAACAAATAATTTTAAAAGAGTATCATCATTCATTTATGGTCCATTTTGTGAGTCAAATCTTTCGATCGTTTAATGAAAGTGTGAGAAAATTCATTAAGAATTTGTTTGACATTGATGAAATGGCTAAGGTAATTTTTAGGTAAGGTCATTATGTTAGAATTCCTTCACTACAGCATTGACTAAATCCTCTAGTTGTGAGATGGAATGTCTAGGAAGTTGATTATACCATTTAAGTGCATCATCAAAAAAGGTTTTGGCTAAGATCTTGGTGGTATCAAATTTGTTAACTTTTAGACCCATTCATTATATAGATTACCAAAATATTTAATAAAGTTAGTGGGGTCTTTAGTTCCATCATATCTAATAGTTGGAGAAATATTTTCAATGTCTATGGATGCAATGAATGGAGCTAAATGTTCATTTTGAATATGTTGAATCATTTTGGTATGTAAAGGGGGTTGAGGGATGAAATTATCATTGACATCTTTAAGAGGAGGATGGAGAAAATTCTGATTTGGTTGAGACATGATGACTTAAGGTGGTTGACTAGTCATTTATAAGATATGATATTGCATTTCAATCATTTGTGAATGGTTAGTTTTTTGCATAACATTCATTTATTGAATTATTTGATCAATAATTTAAGTTGTATCAATAGGAGTAGAATAACTAGTGGTAGGAGGTGGAGTGTTAGTGTTGGTAGGAGGAGCATTCCTTATATCAGTAGTAGGGGATTGATTTTTGGGTGGAATATTCCCATCATTACTAGTAATAGGAGGACTAGGATGAAGAACCTCAACTGTATTACATTGTGTAGTAATTGGTTTTGGATTAAGAAAACATGAAGGAAGGAATTCTATAGTTTCATCTAAGTTTCTAGTCTAAATCCTTAATTATGTAGTGTTTTTGAATAATTGAAAGCTAAAAAAATACATAATTATGAATTTATTAGTTTACTAAAAAATAGAAAAAGAAAAATAAAAGTGAGTTTCTAATCTAAATCCTTAATTATGTAGTGTTTTTGAATAATTGAAAGCTAAAAAAATACATAATTATGAATTTATTAGTTTACTAAAAAATAGAAAATAAAAATATGTAAGACATTGAGTTGAATAAGTTGTTGGTGTTCTAAGGAAAACAGCCTATAAGAGACTAATTCGATGGGGCCGATTGTGTTTTAAGGATAGGGAATTTTTTTTAAATGTAATAAATTGTATATGACTAAGAAAATTAAGTTAAGAAAAAAAATAGATAGAATAATGTGTTTGATCTAATTGTAGCACATATCACAAACCTTGTACCAATGTTAACTAGTACAAGTTTTGCAATACAAAATATAATTGGCAAAGAGTAAAAAACAAAAATGGAATTAGAAAGGCAAATGTGATAAATAATGTGTTTTTAAATTATAGTTGTTATAAATAAATGTGATATGGATTTAGTGGTAAAATGGAATTAGAAAGGCAATCTAAGGATGGTTTTAGGTAGTTAAGGCTGAAGGGATCTATATTGGTGATGATACTGGATTGGTATTGGGGCCTACCCCCTCACTTCATAATCCCACAGTGATAATGGTGTTGGGTGCTTTACCAATATATACCCCAAAAAATTGAGTCATTTTCTCCCTTGGTGATGAAATCCGAGTAGGTAAACCTTGGGTAGAATTTGTTTAATGTTTTTTGATATTATATTATTTGAAAGTGTTTAAATAAAATAAAAATAATGTGTTTAAATTGATAAATTAAAACTTCATATTTATTCTATGTGTGTTACTCTAAGCAAGCAAGCAAAAAATGAAAAGTGAATTAATTACCAATAAGATGAGTTAATTCCTTTGCTTGAAGAGTACAAGGTCAGCTCATATGACCAAGTATGCAAATAATATAGAATAAAATCAACTAGGTCAATTATGTCTATTTAAGTAAGAGCTAAAAAAACATAATCAAATGAGTCAACTGAGTCTCCTGGGTAAGAAAATAAGCTATAGAACTATGTCAATCTAGTCGACCTAGCTTATTGTAGAGTTATAGTTTTATAGATTGAAAATTATGAAAAACATGATTGTAATGAAGAAAAAAATGACTAAGATGGTGAGAATAAACTTGATGATCTTAAAGATGCTAATTTTCTTTTTTTTTTATTATGTCATCCAGATGAATATTTTTAACCTATTAATAAAATTGATTGTGTCAATTGAGTCTAAAAACTTGTGTGTAAATAACCAAATTGAGTGGATAAATTCAATTACCTATGGTTGAAGATGACCTACACAAAGAAAAATAGAGTTGATCTGATCAGCTATGTGTTAAACTTGTACACAGAGTATTAGACTGAATCAATATATTCAATCTAGTAAATTAAAAATGAAATAAATAATAAATGATAATAAATGGAGTAAAATAGAAATTTCAAGGGTAGTTCACATCAAGTTCACCAGAATGTATAACAAGGAAAAGTGAATATGATCTACAAATCAATCATATCTCAAAGAAGATAAATCACACTAGCCCTTTCACTTTTTAGTACATTTAGACAATTGAGGTCATAACTAATATGGATCTGCCAAACCTAACTAAGGGGTCTCTTACCACACAATATCACTAGAGAAGGTTACAAAGCCTCTAGTCAAGAAATACCACATAATAAAACTAACTAGGTCCTATATTTTATTATCAAATTAAATGTCACAGTAAATTAAAACTAATCTAGTGTTCATCAAAGCATGTGGCACAAAATAGGGGTAATAAACATAAAATTAAACATGCAAATAAAAACTCTAATCAAATTAATGTAGAGGTAATCCTAATGCATCGAGAGAGAAACATATACATAAGCTAACACATGTAAATTTATTTACTTAATAAAGAGGAGCTAGAGTTAGGAAAACCTACCTTGAAAATAAACCCATTAAGCCTCAATTTATCCCTTGGCCAATGGCATTTTGTAAGAGGTTGTTTTGGTTTTTAAGGATAAAAAATATAGGTTAGTTGTAGGCTACACAACTTATATGCATCTAAAAGACTTCTCCCACAAGATAATATTCTTCTCTCCAAGTGTATTATGAAACCCTAATTTCTCCTCAAGTAGAATGGTGGATAAGTAGATGCACAAATAAATGATTATCTTTATCTCTCTAATGAAAATGGAAAAAAATATGTGTTTATATAGATAGATCTAACATTAAGCCCTTCTGAAGTTCTAGCTAATACAGCCAGCCTAGTTAACCTTGTTAGAAAGAAAATTAGTTAGGTCTAGGCTAAGTCAACCTAGGCTTGACATATGATAATGTAATGTGTGCATATTATTACTATCATTCAATAGCTATTGCTATCAGTTGATATTGTTCAAATAGCAAGGTCAGCATATTGTAGTCACCCAATAGCTATTTATGTTAGTTGATAGTGATTGAACTAGAATAGAAGGGTCATAGTCACTCAAAAATGATCATTGAGAGTTGATAAGAATTATTTTCAATTGATAGCATCACTATCACATGATAGTTACTACTATCAATTGATATCACTATCACACAACAATTATTGCTACTATTCAACATCTTTGTCACGTGACAACATCTGTTACTGGTCAACAACATTTTTGTCACATGATAACTTCTATTGTTGGTTGAAAACATCACTATCTCATGATAACATTATTGTCATTCAATAATTTTTACATAGGTCTTAGACATATCCATATTTTAGGGTTATAAGATTTTAGGGAGGCATCACAAGAGGTAAATAGATAAACACTGAAAGGAAGTTGGATAAATGGTATGAATGAAACAAATCTACAACAATCTTGCAAAGTACCAATGGTCTTCCCACCCCTTTCCTGGAGCACCTTTTAAGGTGTGCACTTAGAGAGATTGAAACTTGACAGGTTATTGTAAGAGATAAATTGGTAATAAGTGGTAAAGTTAATAAAAATATTATGTGTATACAAAAACCAATAATTTATAGAGGATCATAAGTTTTTAAATTTTGAACTCCATGTTAGTGGCAAGATTTGGAAACCACTAACAAGTCCACATAAGTTCTAGACCCTTAGCATACACTAGGGAATTCAAGTATATAGCATAATAAAATCCTTCACAATTATAGTAACTCCTTACGATTGATGTGATAGTTATGGAAAAGGTTGATTGATCCCAATAACCATCAATAACTGAGGTACAAGTCTCATAACAAACATGATCCTTGATAATTAAATCAAAACATACTTCCAACTAAAAATCATTAATATATTAGCAGACATGAGATAATATCATAAGCTCACTATAGAATAAATATGAGTGGAACCCATCGATATCTATGCCCAAGACACTTGGATGGTTTTTAGTTGCATCTCTTATATAATCTGACCTTCTATAATCTTTAAGTCATAACTTAAACAAAAAATACTAACATATTCATCAATGCAACAAATTGTTACATCTTGATTCCTTGCTAAGAAAACTACTTGATTATCCATGGATATTTATAGTTGAAAATTTTGGATTTGGCTATTCTGACTAAGATTTGATATATATGATGTTATGGGATAGTAGGATATTTAATAGGTTACATGTTTAAATTGCTATGAGTTAACTCTAATGTATATATTTGCATTACAAACAAGTTAGTTTATTATTTTAATTATATTTTATGATGTAAGTTTATTATACTATTATGGTCTAACTACCTATTTTTTGTGAGGTTGATGTAGGAGAACTCATCCCTTAGAGCATGACAAAGGGATAGCATCATCGAAGAGTGTGATGTACATGGAGATGTCAAAAGATGATAGAGAAACTTGGATATAACCCTATACACACCACAATAACTAGCATATATTAGATGCATAATGAATGGTTAGCATACTATGTTTAATGCTACTACATTTAGAATTGTTTACACATAGTTTAGCTTAATGGTTATTTGAGAATCATTTTGTCTGATTGAGTGCTATTTATATTTATAACCATTATTATTTTATAATTTTTGTAATTAGAATAAAGTTGAAATTATTGATTAATAGATTTATTAGTGAGCCATATTATTTTTATTAATTAGTGAATTTATTCTAAAAAGTGTATAAAGTAGAAAAAAGGAAATAAATTCCCATAAAAGACATAAAATGGAATAAAACTAAAGAAAATAAAATAAAAATAATAGTAATAGAAAGTTTGGAATTTAATAGAAGTAAAAAGAATAGAATTCAGAAAAATAATAATGAAAAAAAAAAAAAAAAAAAGGAAAAGCTAAAAAAACACCATATATATTAAAAGAGAAGTGTGGCATAATAGGACAGAGGAAGACACAACAAAAGCATAGAAGGAGAGAAGAAGAGAGCAGATAGGAAAGGAGGTTACATGGGAAAAGAAGGAACCTAGTTTTGAGGATAAGATTGGACTGCAAGAGGAAAGAAAATATTCTGGTATGGTTTGGACCCCAATAAAAGGTTAGTTTTTCCTTATATTAGGAAAATATTATATTTTTTGAGTTACAATTTAATCAAAGGTATGCAAATTATAGGCACCAATAATTAATTACTGGTTTACTGACATAATTATATAATGTAATAGAAGTGTATGTTAGTGTCATATCACTCCACTATATAGTTCTCTTGCCTTAATATTTATTGCCAAGTATTTTTACTTATTGGATATATAATATTAAGTGCATAATACTATATATATTATTATTACACTTATGTATATACCAATAATATATCAAGCTCAATGACTTGGTATGGTGACCTGGAAGAAATCAATAGTTTGGGTATTTAGTTATAATGATCTATTAAGAGAACACTTTAACACCATACAATATAATTAAGTATTTCCAAATAATTAATATTTATTTGACATTCCAAATCAATGGTTATTCGATAAATTAGTCTTCTTATCTGAGGAAATTGCTTAACTATTATTGTATGCTACACCATAACCATTAATTAGATTATTACTTCAATTGTGTCAAGAATTAGGTTGTAGTAATTTATTAGGCTTATCCCAGAATCCCACCTTGTATTTATGTAGTGATTTATTTCTACATTATCTTATCTTTGTATGCAATAATTTAATTCTATAACGCCTTATCTTTGTATGCAATGATTAAAAGTGAGGACCCTTTCATCTATATATAACTTAACCAGCTATTAATAATACGGTGGAGACTCATGTTGCTATTGTAAATGTTGTTACTAAGATGATATAGTTATTAAGATGATAGTTGGAGACAACTATAGTGAATCATCTATTAAAATATTTAAGTATCTAGATACAACGATCTAACTGTGGTAATATCTAATATAGTAATTATATTAACACCACATGTTAAGTATCAATAAGTGGACACTTATCATTACAAACTAGTAGTTAATACTAATTAAGTGATCCATCCATGTTAACTATTACTAGAGGGTGACTGTATTTATAACTATTATAGTGGATCTAATTTAATTATAACGTTTAATATGTATGTAGCATCACCTTTATTAGGTTGTTAATTGGGAAAGTATCTTAATTATTTAGTTAAATTTATATGGTAATGTAAATCATTGTAGCCAATAACCCTATGCATGATATTATAAATGATACATAAATTATGGTAATATGATGACAATTAGCCATAATATGATATATTAAATGTTACTCAGAGTAAATCATTGTAGTATGAATTATATGTAGTAATATAATTTTGTATGGCATCAAAAAAACAAATTAGAGAATCCTCTAAAGGCATCTTCATATTAATCAAGTTTAGGTGGGTCGCTCAATATTGGAATTTGACTTAAGGCATAACATAAAATTGATTCTAAAAATTGTATGTTGCATATTGTTAACAAGCTATGTATTAAGGGGATTATTTGGAAGAATGTTGATTAGAAAGTAGATACTCGTATTTTAGCTATAAGCATATCTTGGGATGTGTATCCATATGAATGGATTTATTCATGATTATATTCAAATATAAACAAAATTTATGTAAAAAGGGACAAGATGGAATTGATTTTTTATTAAAATTATATGTGTTTGCGTGCGGTTATAACATATCAAAGTCATAAATGAACCTTGGTAAAACCTATTTATAGTTCAACATAGGTTTTCATTATCTTGAGGTAAGTTATGGGGTTTGAGATCCTTGATTATATTTATAAATGACTGTAGAAGTTCATATTCCATGTTTATTATTATGATAACATGTGTACAATGCCTACTTTGGGTAAATTAAATTTTATAGATGTAAATGTACATATATTATGTGTTGGTAGATAGTGATATGTGTCCATAGTTTTATTAATTATTTTAACCAAGTCATGGACTCTAGAGGAGTAGGACACCAACTACTTGTATACCTAGTTCCTTAAAACATAATAAAAACCATGAAAGAGAATTATAGTTTAGAATCTTTTATCTTATAGAGATCATCAACATAATTCGTGAGCAAAGAAGTTTTAAGGATTGATGAAACCTTAGGGAGTTCTTGATTAAGAGATATAAATAAACATTGGTATTGTATTTTCATATCATTTGAGTACGTACATATGGTGCATGTTATGGTATAAAATTACTCATATATACATATTATACCTATAGTTAAATAAATGGTTAGAATGAGTCATTAAATGTCTAGGGGACCGAAGCAATAACCATGTGGAAATGGTCTTCTAGAAATGGAATAAAGTGTTAAATGTAAGGATTATAACAATTGTATAAGGTATCTATTCCTTACAAGTATTATGACTAACTATAGAAGAGTAAGTAACATATACATAAAATAGTAGATTGTATTATTATTTCTTGTGCTATATACTTGGATCTACTTATGGAGATTAGATTAAGCAGTTTAACCATAAGGTATACCTAGCTGGTATAAACCTATACTTGTTTGATTATTATTTATGAGTGTGGGTTGTTTGATTATTGAAATTATAAGTTTGGTCATGTGGAATTATGTATTTGTGAACTATGATAGTATATAAGGACAAAGAGAACTATAGTATAAATGTATTTTATATCTGAGTGGTGCATACTATAATTGTTGCATCTAGGCTCACACCTGCATTTAATTGATTAAATGTATGTGTGTTGATTATTATCATAAATAACATCTTTTATGATAGTTAGTATGGATTCATGTATGCATGCATACAACCTTTGATAATATAATGAATGCTACGATAAAATATTTTGTGTTTCATGAAAACTATGACTTGCTTTGTTATTTCTAGTTGTTTGAATAGAAGCTTATGTTTCCATGTATTTAAGACTATTTTATTATGATTGATTGTAGAAAACTAGTAGTTATGTCTTAGAATACTAGACTATGGTAATATGGGTTATCATAGGGTGTAGTATGTTTAGAAACTAATTATGGTAGTTAGAATATGCATTTAAATGTATATTTTATCCAGGTGGTAAAAATTATAGTCATTATTTATAGTATGGAATAGATAATAATATAAGATTCATTCATACGTTTGATGGAATAAATATATGCTTTGATTACTTATATGTTTAGCATGTTATGAGATGATATTTCTAGTAAGATGTAAATTGTATGAATCTTGTAGTTAAATTATGTTTTACCATACTTGCATTGTTGATACTGAGTAAGGAGTGAGACAGACTTCACTAGCTTACTAGCATCACAATGCCAAATGAAGGCAATCTGATCAAGTGGTATGTATGCATTATGATTGATCTATAGATCATTATTATTTATTTATTATTTGAAAACTTGATCCAATAATGTTTAGTGAGACATTTTCATTTCATGAGTATGGTTTACATGTTTGTGTGATATCTTACAATAGATTAGGTTTTTTTATGATACACCACATATTTAGTTTTATAAATCATACAACACATGAGTACTACTTAACTCTTTGGATTCTTATGATGTCACTATCTACTCATCCATGAAGGGAGGGCCATTTCCTAATGGGATTAGTGTGGGGGATCATTGGTCTATAGTTAGTGTGAAAAATCACTCAGATGATGCTCTCCTTCCCCACAATAGTAATACTTTTGAGATGACACTTGATATTACCATAGATACTATAGAGTCTAGGGAACTCATACTCCAGGGATCTATGTATCATATATGTGTACATTGTATTGTATTATATTTATTATTGAGACATTAATCTAATGAGATGTAATTATTTACTTATTTATACAATGGAAACAGTGGTTGTATCATTTTACCAGCCATGACTGGAATTTGTAATTACTTTCTATGATTGTAATATGATGTTTTTCATATGTTGACAAGTGATCAGTTATTGTTACATGTCACATGCTTATTTATAGTTATCTCACTTGAAGTATTTTATATGATCACTACTTAGATTCTCATGGTGTAATATATTTATAATTTATGTATTTAATTAAAAAAATCATGTTTTATATGTCAAATCTAGCAAGATTGTTACATGTGGTATCAGATATGTGGATCAAACTCTAGGACCTAATTAGTCCATTATAAATTTTGTTTCCTATTTACCAGTGTGAACCTAGTGACATGAAGTATTGCACTGGTATTTTGGATTTGTAGTGCCTCAGTGCATAACCATGTTACACCATGATTGGAGTTTTGAGACAATCTTGGAACATTATGTGAAACATTGAGTGTGTACCTTAAGAGAATTTGTACCCTCTTAGAGTTGATATAGGGTCTGTTTATCAAGTGTCTCTATAGATTTGGCTATAATTGAGGTTAGGTAGGAGAGTGCATAGCATAGTTCTTGAGTTTTGAACAAGAGATTCCTAAAACTTATTTTATGATCATTTAGATTGATACCTCAAGAATGATTACATCCTTTCATGTTAATCAAGTCACCTCAGTCTTTAGTGTCTTGTGTTGTGAGTGTTTAAAAAAAAACATGAGATTCTTCTCACTTAAGTATATGTGCATTAGTTTTGTGTTTTATTTACACTAAACCCAAGAGTGGGAAATCTTATAAGACCATTTTAGTTGGTACCACCTAGTGCAGTGGGAATTTTCTTTTAGTAGAGTGTTTATGTCTTGGTTGAGAATTTATTTGTGTTAGGAGTTTGTTTATGGATTGGCAACCTTATGTTATCTAGATTAGGAAGAAGTGTCATCTCTCCTAGTGGGAATAGATGTGAGTTGTCACTCCCTCACTTTATTTTGACATCATTATAAGCTACTGAGAGGAATCATATTTTCATGAGATTGATTTAGTGTTTAATTAAATGGGAACTTGTTTTTGAAATATTGTTTTTACCTTATTCCCTTAAGTTTGTGGGATAAGTGTCATCTACTTCTTGTTAAGAGAGAAGTTATATAAATGGAATGGATTGATGCATAGAATTTGTCTTTCAATTGTGGAATAAGTTTATGATACTACTCATACAAATTTGGTAAGTATGTAGTGATTTTGCCAACTTGGGTTGCAGTGTTTTATTTATACCATGTGACGGTATGTAATAATTTTTTGTTTGAGATGTTAGTTCTCTATTTTCCACTTTTGAATTTTTAGAGTCACTACTTTATCTAATTTTGTGAACTTAGACCATGTGGAGTGGTGAACCTTTAATTAATATAAATTATAGATTAAGAATAATAAGTTGATTACAATTGTTATGTTATTACATACCATTGATTAGATTGATAATATTATCTTTTTCTTAGAGCATGTTATTTTTAAAAAGATATTTGTATGCATTCACTGGGAGTGAGTAGGGTATAGGATGTGTAGAACATCTTAGTAGTATAAAGGGGTTTAGATAAACTTCTAACTTGTTGAGTACTAGTTAAGCAAGCAGGGAGAAATTGTCTCACTTGTTCATTTATAAGGTTATAAGGATGGTGTGATCCTTGGCCTTTGTATGTTATGATAATTTTAACATTATTTTCTCTTAACTATGAATATAACACTATAGGTTAATCTGTGAAATATGATACTAGTTTTGTTTGGCTAATGGCAAATTAATACAATTATGGAATAATTGTATGATTTTTATTGTATGTATATTAGTACATCTAAAGTTATTTAGCATGTGTTATTGATTTCTATGATCTATTAGTATAGAATTGTGATTCGTTAGACCTTGTGAACATTTTGGAGATCATTAAGTCATGGAGACCTAAGGGAAGAGTGATGAATTAGGAACATGAGATGGGAATGGATCCTAGTTAGTCTCACATTGACCTGGTAATTATTGAATTTGGATTTGATAAGGTAATATTTTTGAATCAATGATTTGACAGATGGACTTGTCAATTTTACTAAGTTTGGATCTGACAGACAGACTTGTCAAATCCAAGATTGGATAGATGGGCTTGTCAAATTTAGTCATATCGCCATATGCATGTATACTTTGGAACAGGTATTCCTTAATTTTAAAAAGTGGTATAAATTGGAAACGTAGTATTTTTAGTTCCTATTCATCATCATACTTGCCCAAAAGCTACGTGGAGTAGTGATAGTTTTGACATGTTATACTTACCTAATGCTATATGGAGTAGCGATAATATTAATTTATATACATCATTCTTACCAAGCTCCCTTAATAATTTTCTCTAGAATGAGAGAAAAACACTCTCTAGGATAGAGAGATGTGCAACGGGAGCTTGAAGGGTTTGTGGAACTCTCCCTATCCATTTGCTTTTGGATTTTTAGATGATCTCATATTCTTTTGGAAAGTCAATGAAACTTTCATTAAGATATTTGGGACCCTTCAAGGTATTAGAAGTAGTTAGTCCTATAGTTTATAGGTTTGTTTTAATGGTTCTAGACTTTGAGGTGGTCATGACATAACCATTCAGAGTAAGTAATACTCATAAACCTTATTTTCATAATAGGGAGATGTCATAGAGTAGGGTCTTGTGGGACCAATATTCTGAGAATAGTGCTACTTGAGAGAACTATGATGAGATCTACAGGTAAATTTTGCATTTATTTACTTGATTTGATACTTTATACTATGTTATTTCTCTATTGTATAATGTTTTTAATTCATAACTTATATTTGATAAGAGTCATTTGGGATGATGAGTAACTTTAGGGGGGAAGGAATGTTACATCTTGATTCCTCACTAAGCAACCTATTTGATTATCCATGGATATTTATATTTTACAAATTTGGATTTGGCTATTTTGACTAAGCTTTGAGATATATGTTATTATGGAAAAGTAGGATATTGCTTAGGTTACATGTTTACATTGCTATGAGTTAGCTTCAATGTATATGTTTACATTACAAACAAGTTAGTTTGTTATTTCAGCTATATTTTATGATGTAAGTTTATTATATTGTTATGGTCTAACTACCTATTTGTTGTGAGGTTGATTTAGGAGAACTCATCCCTTAGAGCATGATGGAAGAGAGCATCATTGGAGAGGGTGACATATATGGAGATGTCATAAGATGATAGAGAAACCTAGATAGAACCCTACACACACCACAATAACTAGCACATATTAGATGCATAATGAATGGTTAGCATAATGTGTTTAATGTTGATACATTCAGAATTGCTTGCACATGGTTAGTTTGGCTTAATAGTTATTTGGGAATCATTTTGTGTGATTTCATGCTGATCATATTTATAACCATTAATATTTTCTAATTTATGTAATTAGAATAAAGTTGAATTTATTGATTAATGGATTTATCAATAAGTCATATTATTGCTACTAATTAGTGAATATATTATAAAAAGTGTATAAATCATAAAAAAGGAAATAAATTCCCATAAAAGACAAAATGAAATAAAACTAAAGAAAATCAAATCAAAATAATAGTAATGGAAAGTTTGGAATTTAATAAAAGTAAAAAGAAAGAATTCATAAAAATAATAAAGAAAAACAAAAAAAAGGGGGCGGGGGTAGGGGGCGGGGATGGGGGGCAGCACTGGGAAAGGATTAAAAAAATATTTTAAAAGAGAAGTGTGGCACAATAGGATATGGAAGACACAGCAAAATCATAAGAGGAGAGAAGAAGAGAGCAGATAGGAAAGGAGGATACATGGGAAAAGAAGGAACTTGGTTTTGAGGAGGAGATTGGAATGTAAGAGGAAAGAAAATATTTTGGTATGGTTTGGATGCCAATAAAAGGTTAGTTTTTCCTTAATTCAAGGAAATCTTATATTTTTTGAGTTTTGATTTAAGCAAAGGTATGCAAATTATAGGCATCAATAATTAATTACTGGTTTACTAACATAATTATATAATGCAATAGAAGTGTATGTTAGTGTCATATCACTCCATTATATGGTGTTCTTACCTTACTATTTATTGTTGAGTCTTTTTACTTATTGGATATGAAATATTAATCACCTAATACTATATATATTATCATTACACTTATGTATATACAAATAATATATCAAGCTTAGAGACCTAGTATGGTGACCTGAAAAAAATCAGCAATTTGGGTATTTAGTTACAACAATTTGTTAAGAGAAAACTTCAATGTCATATAATATAATTAATTATTTATAAATAATTGATATTTATCTAACATTACAAATCAATGTTTAATCAATAATGTAGTCTTCTTATCTGAGGAAATTACTTAACTATTTATGTAGGCTACAACATAACCATTAATTATATTGTTCAATTATGTCAGGAATCAGGTTGTAGTAATTTATTAGGCTTATCCCAGCATCCCACCTTGTATTTATGCAGAAATTTAATTATATAGCATCTTATCTTTGTATGCAATGATTTAATTTTGTAGTGGCCTATCTTTATATGTAGTGATTAAAATTGATGACTCTTTCATCTATCTATAACTTAACTAGATATTAATAATACAGTGGAGACTCATGTTGTTATTATAAATATTGTTACTAAGATGATACAGTTATTAAGATGATAGTTGGAGACAACTACAATGAATCAGCTATTGAAATATTGAAGTATCTAGATACAATGATCTAGCCATGGCAATATCTAATATAGTAATTATATTAACACCATGTGTTAACTGTCAATAAGTGGATACTTATAATTACAAACCAATTTTTAATACTAATTAAGTGATCTAGACATGTTAACTATTATTGGAGGGTGACAATATTTATAACCATTATAGTGGATCTAATTTAAGTATTACATTTAATATGTATGTAGCATTCCTTTATTAGGTTTTTAGTTGGGGAAGTATCTTAATTATTCAATTAAATTTATATTGTAATGTAAACCATTGCAGCCAATAACCCTACACATGATATTATAAATGATACAACAATCTATGGTAATATGATGACAATTAGGTGTAATATGATATATTAAATGTTCCTAAAAGTAAATCGCTATAGCATGAATGCTATGTGGTAATATAATTTTGTATGGCATCAACGGAACAAATTAGAGAATCCTCTAAAGGTGTCTTCATACTAATAAAATTTGGGTGGGTCACTCAATACTAGAATTTGACTTAAGGCATAACATATAATTGAGTCTAAACATTGTATATTACATATTGTTAATAGGCTATGTATTAAGGGGATTATTTGGAAGAATAATGTTGAGAAGGTAGATACTCTTATTTTAGCTATAAACATATCTTGGGGTGTGTGTCTATATGAATAGATGTATTCATGATTATATTTAAATATAGAAAAATTAATTAAAAAGGGACAATATGGAATATATTTTGTATTAAGATTGTAGGCATTTGTATGTGGTTATATCATATCGAAAGCCATAAATGAACCTTGGTAAAACCTATTTATAGCTCAGCATAGGTTTTCATTATCTTGAGGTAAGCTATGGTTTTTAAAATCTTTAGTTAAATTTATAAATGACTATAAAAGTTCATATGCCATGTTTATTATTATAAGAACATGTTTACATTGTCTACTTTGGGTAGATTAAATTTTACAAATGTAAATGTACATATAGTATGTATTGGTATATAGTGACATGTGTCTATAGTTATATTAATTATTTTAACCAAGTCATGGACTCTAGAGGAGTAGGACACCAACTACTTATATACCATGTTCCCTAAAACATAATAAAAACCATGAAAGATATTTATGGTGTAGAATCCCTTATCTTATAGATATCATCAACATACTTTGAAAGTAGGGACATTTTAAGGATTGATGAAACCCTAGGGAGTTCTTGATTAAGAGATATAAATAAACATCAGTATTGTGTTTGTATATAATTTGAGTACTTACATATGGTGCATGTAATGGTGTATAATTACTCATATATACTAATTATACCTTTAGTTAAATAAATGGTTAGAATGAGGCATTGAGTGTTTGGGGGACCGAAGCAATAACCATGTGGAAACAGTCTTTTAAAAATAGAATGAATTGTTAAATATAAGGATTATAATAGGTTTATTAGTTATATGTTCTCTGCAAGTATTATGATTGACTGCATAGGAATAAGTAACATGTACATAAAATAGTAGACTATATTATTACTTCTTGTGTTATATACTTGTATCTATTTATGAAGATTAGATTAAGTAGTTTAACCATAGGGTATACACGAGTGGTATAAACCCATACTTTATTGATTATTATTTATGAGTGTGGGTCATTTGATTCTTGAAATTATAATTTTGGTCAGGTGTAATTATGTAGTTGTGAACTATGATAGTGTGGAATGTCAAAGATAACTACAGTATAAATGTATGTTATATCTTGGTGGTGCATACTATAATTATTACATCTAGGCTCACACCTACGTTTGACTGAATAAATGTATGTATGTTGGTTATTACCATGAATAACATGTTTTATGACATTTAGTAGGGCTTTAGGTATTCAGTCATACAACCTTTGAGAATATAATGAAGGCTAGGATAGAATATTTTATGTTTCATGAAAACTATGACTTGTTTTGTTATTTCTAGTTGTTTGAATAGAATCTTATGTTTCTTTGTATTTAAGACTACTTTATTATGACTAACTGTGGAAAACTAGTAGTTATGTCTTAGAATACTAGACTATGATAATATGGGTTATCATAGGGTGTAGTATGTTTAGAAACTAATTGTGGTAGTTGGAATCTATATTTAAATGTGTATTTTACTCAGGTGGTAAAAACTATAGTCATTATTTCTAGTATGGAATAGATAATAATGTAAGATTTATTTATACATTTTATGGAATAAATGTATGCTTTGATTACTCCTATGTTTAGCATGTTATGCTATGAGATTGCTAGTAAGATGTAAATTATATGAATCT
This sequence comes from Torreya grandis, assembly GCA_037957365.1. NCBI lineage: Eukaryota > Viridiplantae > Streptophyta > Pinopsida > Cupressales > Taxaceae > Torreya > Torreya grandis. The sequence continues at coordinate 719,906 of JARHVA010006664.1, forward strand.
TCTGGTTAAATTATGTTTGATCAATCTCACATTGTTGATACTGAGTAAGGAGTGAGATGGACTCCACTATCTTACTAGCGTCATTTCTAGATGAAGGCAATCCAACCAAGTGGTGTGTATGAATTTTTACTGATCTATAGATCACTATTATTTATTTATTATTTAAAAACTTGAGCCAAGTAATTTTTAGTGATACATTATCATTTCATGAGTATGGTTTACATGTTTGTGTGATATCTTGTAATAGAATGGGTTTTTCTATGATACACTGCATGTTTAGTTTTATAATCATAAAACACATGGGTACTAGCTTGTCTCTTTAGATTCTCATGCCATCATTATCTACTCATCCATGAAGGGAGGGCCATTTCCTGATGGGATTATTGTATGGGATCGTGGGTTCGTGGTTGGTGTGGAAAAGTACTTGAATGATGCTCTCCCTCCCCACAATAGTACTAATATTGAGATGACACTTGAGATTGCAATAGATACTAGAGAGTCTAGGGAACTCATGCTCCAAAGATCTATGTATCTTATATCTGTACATTGTACTATATTGTATTTATTATTGAGACATTAATTTTATGAGATGTAATTATTTACTTATTTGTACTTTGGTAGCAATGGTTGTATCATTTTACCAGTGATGAATGGAATTTGTAATTACTTTATATGATCGTATTATGAGGTGTTTCATATGTTGACAAGTGATCAATGATTCTTAGATGTCATGTTATTATTTATAGTTATCTCACTTAAATTATTTTATATGATCACTACTTAGATTCTCATGGTGTAATCTATTTATAGTATATGTATTTAATTAAAAAAATATTATCACAATTTGTATGTAAAACCTAGTGGGGTTGTTACATAAATAGATTTAAGTTCACTTTAAATAAATAACAAGCATACCCATAACTATCATTCTACCTCATGACTATTTATACTTCTAATTAACAGTCTTCAGAGAATAGTGCATTATTATCATATTAGCATTGGATCCTTACTTGCATTGTTATCTTCTTTAATACTTATATATAAATGATAAAAGTATAAGCATAATAATCTTCATTAACTTACACCAATCCCAATTCTACCATTTAAGACATTTTCACTATTATTTAAACCAAATGTATTCAAGAAGGTAGGATTTCATATATATATATATATATATATATATATATATATATATATATCCACATGAAATAACATCTGGTCTTGGAATCACATATATTGGACTCAAATTTTTCTATGAATTTATCAATTAGAGTAATTTCATGAATCCACAAAAGCACATAGAGTATCATTATGGTTATTTTGTTAATTTATTATTCATACTAAATAAAAATTATGTAATCTAATCAACTGAGCAATAATTACTATTTGAAATTATAAATATAATAGGTTAAAGCATCTCGCATCCTTAAGAATGTAAAACACATAGAGCTAGACAAAATATTTTAGAAATAACATTTGATTTATTCATAGTCATAAGAGATTTAGAATTATACTTATCTAACATCATTTTGAGTCTTATACTATGTGTATACCTATATATACAAGTATACATATTCATATATATTCATGTTCAAATATATGTGTGTGTGTGTGTATGTACATACATATATACATACATACATACATACATATATGTGTGTGTGTGTGTGTGTTTACTCAATAGCCTACATATGGATTTTATGTACACCAAAAACCATTGTAGTTAAAACATTCTAAGCTTTCAGATTTTATAATTATCACTGAATCATGAGTATTTACAGCTACTCTATGTTTCAATTGTTCGTACACTGAACCCAAATATGATTTATCAATAATATAACATAAATAAAATATTTGGTCAATCTTGAAATAAGACTCTTTCCTTTTCCCTTTCATTCATTCATAATCTAAACCCCTAGGAGTCCAACAAACAAAACATAAAAAAGATGTTATTTTACCTTAGTACATGATGGCTTCAAAGTTCCAATAGTTTTGCCTTGTAGTATGCAATAACAACTAATAATTTACAATTATAATTAAAGTAACAACCATATGAATCATCCCAATTATGTACTATGGAAACATGCATCAATAGAAATCATATGCATGCTCCTTCCATTTATACAAGCATCTTGACATGATTAGCAAAGAGTAATAGGATCACCTCATACGTGTCATCCTATATATAAAATATCCTATAATTAAGTGTTAATGGTCTAAAAATATTCAAATGATCAAATCTTAAACTACATGAACTATATTTCATTTATCATCTACAAAGAGAATAATGAAAACATCTACTATATCTCCTTCTCACGATGCCTAATATTAACTGCATTAATTATGTGTTGTAAACCAATAAACATTATTCAACATTATTTTTATGGTCACATAATATCATACACATTTGTTCATAAAATGAACTTCAAAAACATGTAACCAAATAAGATTAAATCTAAGATGATATCTAACACAATGAACCAAATAACCAAAATACACCTAGTTACCAATACATGAAAAATTATAAATATTGGCATACCTTTATCTTTCATTAGAAACATACAATCCTTTTTTTATCTCAATATGAAGATATTAGCATGGAAAAATGAAGTTTACGGTCATATGTAACTCAATTGTACAATCTAATGTGAGTTCCAACCATATTTCTTATTTTTCAAACTTGCATTCAACTCACTATACCATACACTAGACAAACTCATCCAAAAAAATACTTAAAGACTTCCATCATAACAAATATTACTTAATACAATTTCCCTTAAGGATTTCATAAGTTATTTGGATCCACAATGATCATTTACGGACCCCCTTTTTAAAACCTTAATACTCAACTAAGACAAAAATATGATAGAAATATTTTTATCAAATAAATACTCAATAATTACAAAGTATACCCATAGGGTGCATAACACATTCTGCTACTACAACTAGTATTATATATTTTACCTTTCACTCATCCAAATCCTATGTGAATACACAAAAACAAGGAACCATTCATATTATTATAATACAAACCTTTTTTTTAAATGAATACATAATTATTAACTCATTTTGAAAACTTTTCTAGCAAACACTAAGGAGTAAAAAATCCCTTTTTGCATAGTAAATTCCATAATGAAGATCTTGTAAATAAAAACCTATCCACATGCTCAAAATAATCTCAACCATAGATAGGTTTCCCTATCAACCCCAACCAACAGTTAGAGATGGAAGCACGAACCCAGTCACAAAAATAAAGCACCCAACTAATCCATAATAGTGATGTAGTAATGACCATCTACCAAAGGATATCAAGAATAAATTTTCCATGATCAAATCAAGAATTTAACCAAGGTTTCATGTAAATAGTAGTCATAACATATAAAACTCAAAATGCTACGCCCCTAACCTATCACATGTATGAGAATAGTATTAGCCGACTTGTGGCTTACTTATCCCTCTTTGACATTATATTATATTTATCTATGCTTTCTTTTGATTAGTAGGTCGGCCTATGGAGTAACCATGGCCTAGATAGATTATATATAGGAGGTAGTGGGTAATCATTTATCATCATATTGTGAATTCTGCTCTTATTGAAGCTTGTGGAGGTTTCCCCCTCGAAGTGGCTTATCTATTATCATATATTTGGATATATTTCAGTCATATTTGGATACAATTCTTCATGCAGTTAAACAATGGAGGCCTTATCTGATTAGTAGACACTTTAAGGTGAAAATGGATCATGATAGTCTCAAATACTTTTTAGAGCAAAGATTATCATCTGAGGAACAACAAAAATGGGTAACCAAAATGTTGGGTTATGATTTTGAAATCATCTACAATAAGGGTAAAGATAGTGTAGTAGCAGATGCACTATCCAGATGGGATGCATCCACAGAAGCAATACTTTGTGCAATGTCCATATTGCAAGTAGATTGGGTGGATGAAGCTAGGTTAGAATGGGAGGAAGACAAGGATACACAGGTTCTGATTCAAAATCTCCAGCAAGGTAATCTATCCTCTAACAAATTTGAATGGAAAGGTAATGTCCTATGGTATAAGGGTAGGTTATACTTGTGCAAAAATTTAGAGCTTAAGCATAAGATTCTTGCAGAGTTGCATGCATCTCCAATTGGGGGAAACTCAAGGTTCTTGAAAACTTATCATAGAATTAAGAAAGAATTATTTTGGGAAGGACTCAAGGGAGATGTACAAAATTTTGTGGAAGAATGTTTGATATGCCAACAGAATAAAGGTGAAACAGTTAAGACCCCAGGTTTATTACAACCATTAGCAATTCCTAGTCAAAGGTGGGAGGAGGTTTCCATGGATTTCATCACTGGGTTGCCTTTTTCTGAAGGTAAGAATGTTATTTTGGTCAATGTGGATAGGCTTACAAAATATGCCCATTTTTGTGCTCTCTCACACCCATTTTCAGCAAGTACAGTATCAGCTATTTTTATGGAATCAGTTCTCAAATTACATGGAACCCCAAAAATAATTGTAAGTGATCATGATCCTATTTTCACTAGTAATTTATAGACTAAAATATTTTCTTTTTTGGGTACTCAGCTAGCTCATAGCTCATCTTACCACCCCCAATCTGATGGACAAACTGAAGTGGTTAACAAATGTTTAGAGGGGTATCTCCGTTGTTTTGTATCAGATAAACAAGAACATTGGGTTAAATGGCTACCACTTACAAAATGGTGGTATAACACATCTTTCCATACCTCTTCTAAAATGTCTCCATTTCTAGCACTATATTGTTACCATCCACCTTCCATCACTTCTTCATTAAAGGTGCACACCAAGGTTTGAGATGTGGAAGAACACATTCAACATCAACAAGAGGTTTTGGCTAGTTTGAGAGAGAATTTGGCCTTGGCACAAAATAAGATGAAGCAACAAGAAGATCAACATCGTAGTGAGCAAAATTTTAAGGTGGGTGACTCGGTATTTGTTCATTTGTAGCCTTACAAGCAGATGTCCTTGAAGTAACAAAAAAAGGACATCAAACTTGCTCCTAAGTATTATGGCCCTTATCAGGTTCTACAAAAAATTGGAAGTGTGGATTACAAGCTTGAGTTACCTCATTCATCTCACATACACCCAGTATTTCATGTTTCTTGTTTGAAGAAGGTCATTGGACATAAAGTTTCTGCCCAAACAAAGCTCCCAGAACTAGATGAAGAAAGACGAGTCATTTTGGAACCAGAGAAGATCCTCCAAACACGTATTAAGAGGTTGAGAACTAGAGATATTAGGGAATATTTGATCAAGTGGAAAAACTAAAGTAGTGAAGATGCAACTTGGGAAGGTGAAGATTTTTTGCAACAACATCCAGAGTTGTTCAACATTGAGGACTATGTTGGTTTAAAGGGGAAGGGCATGCTATGCCCCTAACCTATCACATGTATGAGGATAGTATTAGCCAAATTTTGGCTTACTTATCCCTCTTTGACATTATATTACATTTATCTATGCTTTCTTTTGATTATTAGGTCAACCTATGGAGTAACCATGGCCTAGATAGACTATATATAGGAGGTAGTGGGTAATCATTTATCATTATATTGTGAATTCTGCTCTTATTAAAGCTTGTGGAGGTTGCCCCCTCGAAGTGGCTTATCTATTATCATATATTTGGATATATTTTAGTCATATTTGGATACAATTTTGTTGTTATAATTAATTCTTGAAGTAATTTCATTACACAAAAACCAAAATACCCAAAACTAGGGTAAACCCAAAATAAGAAAACATGTAAAACTAGGTTCAAATTTTAAGCAACTAAACAACCCACCAAGTCTGGTTCACTCTTTTTCAGTTTACCCATTTCCATTTATGAGTAGGTGTACTATATGATCTAGCCTTTTTGGGTATCCTTGACAAAGTGTCACTCACAAATAATATTTAGGTCTATTCAAGAAACACTTATTCTAAACCTAATGTATTTTTTATTTCAATTAAATGCACACACACTAAATACAATATTATAGCTAAAAAAAATCACTTACTTATTTTACAATACAATGTAGAAGCAAGAATGGGTGTTTGGCCTACACATACTCCTTTCTCTTCTTCTCTTCCACTATTCCTTCTTTGTTCTCCCTCCTTTTTTTCTTGCTACCAACCTCTTTATCCATTCTTAGAAGTGACAGTTCTATTCAAAATAACCATGATTTCTACCAAGTGGAAATCCCACTCTAACTCTCCACATATTCATCTACCACTCGATAACCACACTCAACTAACACAAAGTTTCCATTCCCAAAACCCCTACCTATTTTTGCATGCTTCCCATTTCCATGTAGGCTACCATGCATACATCAAGGACCTTCCAACAAAATGAAACCCTAATCATCACTTCACCAAGGTATGCTAACATAATCATGGTTGTCTAAATTGACTTGCCCAATTATCTTTACCATTGATCCAACTTTATGACTTAGGTTTTGATATTAAAAATTAGTCACTTTTAATTACCATGCCCTAGACCTAAGTCCTTTGACTTATGGTTTGATTTTCCAAACATGACCCAACAAGTTTAGGTCCTAGTCCCTTATGGAATTTAATAACATAAACCTATTCATTAATTTTTTTTAGGAACTATATAAAGCAATAAATTACTTCAATCTTATAATGTACTCTTTAAACAGGGTGTTTGGCTTAGACATTCTTGATATTTCTTTATGGCTTTAGTGAATAGACCTAAACTAGTCTTTAAAAGAGGATTATAGAACTCATTAGAGGTATCACAACCTTCAAGTTGCATCCTATTACTCACTACATTCTAGTTTTAGATTGCATCTTCGATGTTGGAATGAACCACATTCACATTGAACTGTGTAGTAGGATTTTGAGCTACATATGAATTAAAAAAACTAATTAAACCCAAAACTCAAAATAATTATTAGGAAGGATTATCAAAACAAATCAAAATGAGATAAAACTTACTGAATTCCTTGTTTCTTCATACCTCCTTCTAAGATGTTTGAAAGGATAATCAATTGCATGTAGACTCAAATTTTTGACATAGTGATGGCATGATGTTGGATTTTTATAATGAATGCAAGGATTATTTTAACATGGATTGATTATGCCTTCAAGATATATTTTGGCATGGCTTTGATATAAGCTTTCAAGTTTGATTTTGGCATGAAGATGTTATGAGCTCCTTCAATTTCTCCAATGGAGGAGTGGCCTTGCTTAAATATATTCTGGAATGAAGATCAAGGGTTGATATTTCAAGTTGGATGAGGATATCCAAGGGTTGGGGATTATCCAAGGAATTTTAAATTCCTTGGAATCCTTTAGACTTGGAGGATTTTAGAGAGGAGAGGGATATTTGGAGAAGGTTATAGATTTGGAGGAGTCTATAAACCTTCTTAGGAGTTAATTAGGATTATAATGGGGTTAGATGGGGATTAGGTGAGGATTATGGCTCATATGGATGTAGGAAAGGCTAAGGTGTAGGCTAGTAGGTGGTTAGGTGGGGTCATGGGAATTTAAAATTCCTAAATAATAGGTAAGTAGAATTAGATTAGGATAATTTGGATTTGGGATGAATTAATTAATTGTTGGGAATGAGTAAGGCTAATAGATAAAGAAATATAGAAAGGGGATATTAGATAAATGGACTAAGAAGGGGGGATTAATTAACAAGATAAATTAGAATAAATGAGATAAGCAAAATTAGTGTCAACTAATAGGAATATTAATGACAATAATGTAGTCAAGTGAATTTAGGTGCATACATTTTGCCCCTCTTTGAAAGGGCATTGCGAGTGGAGTGAAGTGGAATTAAGTAATGGTTTTTCAAATAAAAACCATATCATGGATGAATGTTAGTAAATATTATGTTAGTGGATATGATTCCCCCTCAAAGGGGCATGCAAGGAAGAATGAGATGGATTGCCAGAAATGAGGGATGGGATGTGATGGATAGATAAGGGGATGGGATATCAGATGTAAGATAAAGGATGAAGAATATGGATTTGAGTTGAGTAGTGATCCATAAAATGATTATGCCCCTGGTAAAGACACATACATAGGGAGTAATAATTAATCAATGATTGATGGAAGAAATCATGAAAGACATGATAGATGTGATGATGAATAATGGGGAAAGAGGATATAGTGGTTGAGCTATCCTTGGCCACCGAAAAGGGGCCAAGTGATACCTACATAGTCTGAAAATACCTCAAGCCAATGTAGTTCTAACTAAGAGATGATGACAATGATTAGTGATTAGAAAGTGATGATGATGAGGATGATTAAAATTGTTAGTGATTGAAGGATATAATTTAGATGATGAGATGAATATGATAAGGATAAAATATGGGATGTTAGTTGGATGAATCAAGAGGATTAGAATAGTGATGGGAATAAGGATGATTAGATGAATGATGAGGGTGGATGTATATGATCAAGCCATCATAAATGCCATAAATCTCATCATAATCTAATTAATCCAATAAATATGGAACTTGGTAGTTTTCCCCATGATATACACATGACTAAGATGATGTTGTGCTAAAGTGCATTGGCGAGTAGTGAAATTTGCATCCTGAAGGGCACTTTTGGTTTCCTCATAGCATCCTTATTTATTTCCCAATATATAAAAAGGCATGATTTAGATAAAACATAATACAAACAAGATAAATACATGATTAAAAACATGAAAAATAGACAAGTAGAACAAACAAGTAACACACATGAGTATCTACATGGAGTGTCCCAATGTCTTGTCTAATGATGGGATGAGTGACTAGGTGATGGGTTGGATGATCATGGTGTGATTGGTGATCATGATTAATATTAGGCTAAGATGTTGCTCTTAGTTGAGGATAAAAGGATGGAGGATATGAGGTCTTTAAATACTAATTTGGTTTTGAGATCAAATTGAAAAGTGGCCAAGGAAGGTGATTTAGAAAAGTGATAACCAAGGATAACCAACAGACAAGGCCTTACAAGAGTCTAATCTAGCAAAAAGACTAGGAGATGATGGGATCAAATACATTTCATATTAGCAAGAAGTTATTTGATGGGTGCTAAGTATGAAGAGGTAATGATAAAGATAGTGATGGGATTAATTACCTTCCACACTTAGCAAGGAGGTGATTTGATGGGTGCTAGGTGTGAAAAGGCACTGATATGGAAGTGATGAATGCTAGATTAAATTCTATGACAAGGCTATGGAGGTTGATAATTCCTAGTGAAAATGATAATATAGATATGGAAAGATGGGTGACCACTCCAATTTGGTCTCAAGATAGAATTGGTATCCAAAGATGGGATTAAGAAAATAGGGAATAAAATATTAATGACATGGAGATGGATGTGACTACAGGATTAGGGATACAACAAGACATGATGGATGATTTTTAGCTTTTTCAAATTTTATGATTTTTAGGGTTTTTAACATATTTAAAATTTTAGGGCCTTTTTGGAATATGTATATACACTATACAAAGGCGTTTCTAACAAAGTGAATACCAAGCCTAGTAACCAAGATGAGGATGGATGGAATGATGGATGAGTAACAACAGGATGAGGGTGATGTTGAAGTAGGGATGGGGAGGAAGGAAGATTGGACTAAGGATTGCCAATGACCACATTATAAAAGAACCAAATGTTTTAATTTCCTAAGTGTCCATTGGAGGATATTCCAATATGGTTTTTGGAATAATTCTTAAGACACCTTCCACTTCCTTATGAAGGTCAAGATGGGAAGGAAGAACATAATGGGATACATGATATGATGGAGGATAATGGGTAAGATAAATATGGATGGGTGATTGATAAGGTTGATAAGGGGTGTGACAATGAAGGTGGGTCGTTCCCCCAAGTGTTGAGGTTTAATGTAGATAATTATTTATTTTACCATAATGTCAAAAACTATTTTTCATCATGGTACTTGCCCAAGGCACCAGAAGATTGATTTTCACCATTAGACATGATTTTTATTTATTTATTTATTTTGGAATGGCATCTTGATTTATTGGATATGGGGATGAGATGAAAGAATGCAGGCATTGTGGTGATCTCTATCCAACACCTATTTTGGATATGTGTGATGTTAGGAACATGTTATGAGATGTATTTGGGTCCTTAGGACCTTTGTTGATTATTGATTGTGATCCCTCTAGATATCTAGACTAGGTGTCTTTGTTAACCCTAGGAAAAATGATGATGCACGAGGAGGTGATATGAGGTATGGATTTGATTAAATATTGATTTTGATGGATGATAGGATCATAATAGGATGGTATGATGTGTGATGGATGATTGGGACTAAAATGAATGATAGGATCATGATAGGATGGGGTGATGGGTGATGGGGGATTAGGACTAGCAATCACTTACATCATTAGAGATGTGGGACATGTTTTATTTTATTGGTGTCAATTGAAAAAATAATATAGGAGATCCAAGATACTTTGACTTTGTGGTTGATCTCTGATATGACTATTTAATAGAAAATCAGCCATAGTGCTTTTGACATTATTTGGATTTTGACTGTCATTGCCCTCTAGTTCCTGATGTTGGCCTTCACCAAGGGAGATTGATTTTTGACTTTGATTTCCCCCTAGTACCTAATTTTGGGCTTCACCAAGGGATATTTATTTATTATTTTGATTTTGATGGGTCCCTAGTGCTAATTTACAGGGTTCACTAAGGAGAGATGCTTTTGGATTAGGTTGATGATTTGATCTTCTTGATTTTGATTGAGGGGATCAAAGATGCCTTGATTATTATGATTATTTTTTGGAATATTGTCTTAGACCTTCATATTGGTGTCACACATTACATTGCTCGAGGAAGGGTCCAATGATGTATGTTCCTATTTTTCCCTATGGAGGGAGGTGATAAAGTGATCATCAACTGGGAAAAAAGGGTCCATGATGGATGAAGGTGGTGGTGAGGGCATGATGAGGTAAATAAATGGTGATGGAACAACATAGTCATCATAGGGTTTCCTAGGAGACACACATTAAATAAAATATCCTCAAGATCAGCAAAAGGATCTCCAGGATTAGTTGTAGTGGACATATCCAAAGGAGGATCAAATTCACTCTGATTATCTTTGATACATAAATATTGAAATAAATAATTTATTACTTCATCATCCTGATTAGGATTGAAAGATATGTCTGGTGATGGATTAGATCTATCTATATTAGAAGTATCCTCAAAAAGATAGGCACTATCAATATATGTTGTAATATCGATGAGGGATGATGTTTTTGAGGAGGAATATAGTTCAGATATAGGTGTTGAACATGATCCTAATGAAGATAAGACTCTCAATGTTGAATTTAATGTAAACTTTGATGCAATGTTGCTAGTATAATATTTATTGTCCATAATTGACCTCTTAATAATGGATATTTGATGTGATGGTGGAGAGGGAGATGATGGGAAAGGGATGATGGATTCAACTAAGAGAGTGCCATAAAAGGATTCATGGGAGATTGGGGGACTAGGATCATCTTTAATGGAGGGATCATGGAAGATGGGTATGGTGTATTAACCTTGACTTGGAAATAGAAGGCTTGATTATGATTAGGAAGGGAATCTTGGCATTCCTTTTTTTGTGCACCTAGGGATGGAGACTTATCTAGTTCATCCTCGATTATTATGTCACCATGATTAATGAGGTCTTAGACATAATCTTGGAAAGGTTGACATTGGTTAATGGTATGCCCCCAGGTTTGATGATATACACATTATTGATTATCTTTATACCAAGAGGACTTAGGCTTGGTGGGATCAAGATGTCATATAGGTGGATAGACCATCATGTTAGCAGTGATAAGTTATTTGAAAAGGGATTCCAATGATATAATAAGGGTGGTATAAGGACCCATTTCTCTTTGTGACTTAGATGTGGAAGCATTGAACTTATAATCAGATGGTTTTTGATGTGGCTAGGTGGATGGAATAGAAGTAGGTGAGGTGGCCAAGATTGGATTCCATTTACTATTATTGAAAGGGGTAGATGATGGATTATGACTAATAGATGGATGATTGGTATGGGATTCACATGAAGGGGTTTATATGGGAGGAGAAATGAGTTGAAGGGGGTCAACACCTTTGGGGAGTGGTACACCCATCATAAGGAACTTCATGAGGATCTCATCCTTGTATGTATCTATGTATTGGTCTATGAAAGTGGGGTCTAGCTCCATGATTAATAAGAGATGGATCATGGGAGGGAGGCTAAGGATTAAGTATGGTTCCTTGAATAAAGTGGGTCTAATGATTGAGATAGTATGATAGGTGATGATTAGGTGGAATAAATGTGATTAGGATGATATAGGACTAAGGTCAAATTTTAGATGGATATCTCAGTAGGCACTAACATCCTATCAATGATGCCTAGTTTTCAAGCTAGCAAAAGGATTGAGGATTTGATGGGTGCCTAGGTTCCAAACTAGCAAGATGATGATTAGATAGGTGCTAGTTAGGAGTAGGCAAAGATGATTAGACTAAATTGATGATGATGGGTTTGATAGATTGAGACTGACATAGTGATAAGATGCTAGTAGGATATTGACTACGGATTTGACCAATGGGATGAGTGATAGTGAATTAGGATGATAGGGTGATGTGGATGATAATACTAGCTCAGAATATTAAACCAAATTTGCTCAAGATATGATGGTATATGATTGAAAGTTATTAAGATAAGGGACAATAAGTATAATGATAAGGGACAATAAGTAAAATGTAGTAGGATTTTAAGCTCTATATGAATTAAACAAACTAGTTCAACTCAAAACTCAAACTACCTATTAGGAAGGATTTTAGAAACAAATCATAATGATATAAAATTTACCAAATTCTTTGTTTCTTCATACCTCCTTCCAAGCTATTCAAAAGGATAATTGATTGCATGTAGACTCAATTTTTTGGCATAGTGATGGTATGCTGTTGGATTTGGATAATGAATGCAAGGATTATTTTGACATAGATTGGTTATGTCTTCATAAGATATATTTTGACATGGCTTTGATATAAGCTTTCAAGTTCAATTTTGACATGAATATGTTATGAGCTCCTTCGATTGCTCCAATGGAGGAGTGGCCTTGCTTAAATATATTTTAGAGGGAAGATCAAGGGTTGATATTTGAAGTTAGATGAGGATATCCAAGGGTTTGGGATTATTCAAGGAATTTTAAATTTCTTGTAAGCCTCTAGACTTTGAGCCTTCTAGAGAGGAGAGGGAGGTTTGTAGAAGGTTCTAGATTTAGAGGAGTCTAAAAAATTTCTTGGGAGTTAATTAGGCTTATAAGGGGGTTATATGGGGATTAGGTGAGGATTAGGGATGATAGGGATGTAGGAAAGGCTAAGATGTAGGTTAGTAGGTGGTTAGGTGGGGTCATGGGAATTTAAAATTCTCAAATAATAGGTAAGTGGGATTAGATTAGGATAATGGGGATTTGGGATGAATTAATTAATTGATGGGAATAAATAAGGTTAATAGATAAAGAAATATATAAATGGGATATTAGATAAATGGATTAGGAAGGGGGGATTAATTAGCAAGATAAATTAGAATAAATGAGATAAGTGTAATTAGTGTTGACTATTAGGAATATTAGTGACAATAATGTAGGCAAGAGAATTTAGGTGCATATAAACTATTTGGTTGGTTGTTCAGTTAACCAAAAAGAAAACAAAATATAACTAACTGAACCCTAGAATGAACTCATAATAGGATAACACAACTCAAATAAAAAAATTACAGAGAAAAATGGCTTGACTTAATTTTTGGATAGTACTGCATCACTTTTATGGTTTACCTATGTATTATATCCTTGCCATCGAACACACAACTTATAAATCTAACCTATGCTTATTTTTTATGCACATACAATCAAGACAACATAGACATAAATAATATCTTGTCATAATCAAAAATAACAGACAATATCTTATACTCATATAAGATACTAAATGAATGCTTACAATTCAGTTAAATCTAATAAATAATGTTCTAAAAATCACATAATGTCTACAATAAATGTCCACATTTAACATAAGAATGTTAAAACAATCCTAATAATCAGTCAAAGTCAATGTGTTAGGCAAGTATGGTCATGGCAATAAAAACATCTTGAGAATTTGAAATCGTAGAATTTTAAAAATAAAAAACATTAGAAACAATAGACCTGGTGGTAGGTTTAGATGAAATTCTCAAAATGGCTTTATGAAATGTAAATTGTGATAAGAAACTTTTTTCAATATATTCATAATTCTAAATGTCTTGATGAGATTACACGTAGAATGTTTCTTAATATTATCAATGCCCTCATCCTTGCTTATACTTCTAATTTAGCCTCATAAAAAAATGTATTTCATTTTCCTTCTAATAATCATCTTGAAAGGCTCTAACATTTATATTTTTACCATAATTAACATTCAAAAAAGAAACATTGGTCCTTTGTATATGACAACATGCATCTTAATCCACATTATCCCCTAAAATTTGTGTTAAAGTTTTTTTATGTTCTAAAAAGGAAAAAAATTGTTTAGGAGTTATAGTTTGTTGGGCACATCCGAATTTAAATCTATATTTCTCTAGCATACTTTATGTGAGGCTAACACATTTTATTTTATTAATTAATTCTTTCTAAGAAAATTAAGTTTCCATAATCATGAGAGCATATGTAAATGGAACCAACATTAAATAAACCCATGTCATTTTTATATTCACTTGGACTTACTAAGGTAAAAATTATATTTAACCTTTCATCAATGTTATCCTAATTATTATAATCATCAAAATAATAATCACTCTCTTTTAAATCATTATTAAAATGTATGAAATTAATATAATAGTTTGGAACATCTTAAAAATTCACATATAAAAGGTGAGCTACTACAAGAACACTAACATTTAACATATTTTCAAAAAATATAATGACCTAGGGATTGGGATCAAACAAATCAAACACAAACCCTAATATAGATTTATTTGACTAAATAAAGTGTAATAAAATTTAATCATAATAAATTAGATAAATTAATATTTGACTCTATGTAAAATAAGATCTAATCCTATAAGAGAAAGCACAATGAATTAGAGTTTTCTAAAATCCTAAAGGTATATGCCATATAAATATCCCTAAGAGAATTAGATATATCATAAAATAAAATAAAATATTACCTTAAAATAGGTGTAAGAGAGGTTAGGTACACTAAAATATATTATGAATAAATAGATTTCAATTAAATTACATCACAACTATCCATAAATATTTAACTAGGCTTATATATATATATATATATATATATATATATATAACAAAATCATACCTAAATAAATTTCCAAAACTCAAGTAATTAAATACTAAATGAAATGGAACTATTGATGTCAAGAAGATCACCATTATGAAATGGTTTAAAGTTACAAACCCAAATCAAAAGTTTTGGAATTAAATATTTCTCATGATTTAATATTTACCTTGGTGTTAAGCTTGTTTGAAGAGCATTCTATGAAAAATAGAACTTTTGGAGAAAATTTATTCATAAAAAATACCTTGATTCCTATGACCCTTTCAGAATTATATCCAATAAATTTTTGATTAAGGGTTTCCACATTTGGAACCTCTTGGGGATATGTAAACATATTATTTCCAACTCCCTTTGTTAAGAAATAAGAATGGTAATCTTGTAGACTTTTGGTGTGATTATTGTTCCTTAGTGGGCTCTCTTTATAACCATCCTACCTTCCACACTTTGGATAATTTCTTATCTAATTTCTAAGGCCATAAATTACATGACCATTCACTTGAGTCTTGGGAAATTAATAAGGCTTGTAAATATCCTAGACTTGTTCAATATCTTTTTGATTGGAAAACTATTACATCTTTTCATAACTTCCTTTTTTCCTAACCTCTTGGTAATTATCTGGATAGTGATGATCTAAAATGGATTAGTCACCACTCATGAGATTATACCTTTAAGGAAGGTTATGTTAAGCTTTGGGAGAATGAGTTTATTATTTTTTGGCTTATTTATAAGGTTTGGAATTCTATAAACCTTCTTAGAGTCAATACTTTCTTTTGGATGGTTATGAGAAGGAAGACTTTGACATGGGAAAAAAAATCAAATAATTGTATTTGAAGGCCTTTTAAGGTGTTCCTTTATACATGAATGCTAAGGAAGATCAAGATAATTGCTTCATTTATCGTCTTTTCTCGTGGTTAATTTGAAACTAGTTTTTTAATAGAATGAGATTCCATTGGGTTTTCCTTGGATCTCTTATTTCCCTTATCTAAATTTGGCATGAGGATAGTAAATATCAAGTGGGAAAAATTTAACAAATAATCTGAGCTATGGTTTTTCAGCATATATGGAAGGAAATAAATAATTGTAATTTTAGAAATGTGCATTGTTTTAAGAGTTTCACCGCAAGATCGAGTTGTCTTGCCAAGAAATTTTAAAATCTAAGGTTCCTAAGCCAACAAACAATATTTTAAGGGAATAATAACATCTCTTAATTAGAATATATCTCTTTAAAAAGGATAATGTTTCACTTCAAACTAATCAGGATAAGTGCAAAAGAGTTATATGGTCCTTACTACCAATTGGATGGGCCACATTAAACTTTGATGAAGTTTCCAAAAGAAACCTAAGACTTTCAAGAGTAAGTGGAGCTATCTAAAACCATGAAGATAACTTTATTGAAAGCTTCACTGTGAATATCCCTACTATCACTAATAATTTAGGAGAAACCTAGGTTCTTATTTTAGGCCTTAAACTAGTAATTGATTTGAATATTAGGAACATTGAAATCAAAGGAGACTCTTTTATGGTTATCAATGTCATTAACAAGTTTAGGAATATTAAATAGAAGTTTAAACATCTTGTTGATGAGGTTCGTCATCTTCAAGGCCACTTTATTTCTTGTATCCTCCAACATTGTTATACAATGATCAACCAACTAGTAGATTACCTCTTAAATTTTGGGGGCCATTCTTTATCAAATAAAGAATGCCTTAATTTGGATGACTTGTACAATTGGGAAGGACACAAAGTATTACTTGAAAATGATATATCAAATACTCTTGATGATCTAATTATACTTTTCACTTTTATCATTCTTTTGTATGGCTTGGTATCCGGTTTTGATATGTACATGTTGGCTCACTCCATATAGTGGAAGATTAATGTTTAATTATATTTTCACTCACACATTAGATGCCATTATAACCTGAGGTGTTTCTTGTATGATCCATTTAACCACATTAATCACTTTTACAATTCATTTAAGGCTTGCTTGCTTTAATGCTTCACCATGGAGAAAAAATCCCTTAAGCTAGACAAGGGAAAATAGAAGAAGAATGAAATAGAGAAAATAAAATAAAACAAATAAAAAGGCATGGCATGAAGAGGGATTCAGAAGTGACAAACATCTGAGGACTATTAACAGATGGTAAGTTACACTCCATATTTAACTCTTCTTCTATGCTAGCATGCTTGTATGTCAAGGAAATCCTTCGAGAGGATCTGTTAAATTCCAAAAAAAAAATGGAATGAAGAGGAAGTTAAATCACAACTTATTTTAAATGTAGTAGCCAGTAACTTTGATGACATGACCAATGTTATCATTCAACACATTGTTCAGAGCAAGAGGAAGCAAACCTCCAAAGTCCATTCTCATATCTCTGGTTAATGACATAGGTAATTGTTTTAGTGATGTTGATTAGTAATTTATTTATCTAGATAAAAAATTCTAAAAGATAGAGCAATATTTGTTTAATTATGATCACAATAGTTCAAGAGGGTAGGTTTATAATAGGTTTGAAGCAATAGGTTAGATTTAGAGACAAATGTCAAAGTATGATCATGGAAAACATGGTTCTATAAAAAGACAACAAGAGGATGACCTTGTTCAAACCGTCAAGTTTTATTTATGGGTAATATAATTGTAGTGAATATAGATCTTGAAATTAGGGTAGGCACAATGTTTTTCAATAAATGTGTTCTCCAGATATGAGGCTTCAAATTCTTCGTTCAATATTTTGAAACTCGGTTATGATCACTAAGAAATTACATTTCTTCTCCTTATCCTAATCGAGTAATTAGACTTAAAAATGATAAGGAAAATGTTATGTTTTGAGGCATGTGTTACAATGAGAAATTGTGGAGCTTCCTCGATTTCTCAAAGCCCTAAACGATGTACAATATTTAAAATAAGATTGAAACAATTTTAGTAATTCATTAGTTAAGTAATCTAGTGTAAGGTAATGTGGTGTTAATATGAAATCCAATATTATGATAAATACTCTTAAAATATTTTCTTGATTTCTCTAAAATAATTATAAATGTTCAATAAAACATTGTGAATAATAAATGTTAGATATTTTTTTAAATGATTTTTAAAATACACTAAAATACATTTTTATATATAAATGACTTGACTTAAAATTACGATTCTATTGGTATGTATACCAATATGAATGGTTGAAAAAGTGAATGGTATGTATCACTTGAATGTGCATACTTTTGACTATATATAAAAATTATAAACTTTTGAAAATAGTGTACATAGTTTGAATATATATAATTATTATATTCTATTGTATTGTAGACACCTTTAAAATACTACGAACAACCTTACGTAGTTTGAATTATTTCATTTAAAATGATACCACGAACAACCTTACTTTGACATCAAGACTACCATTTTCTTTTTAATCGTACAACTTGCATCTCAATTATTGTCTTTTGTCATTCCTAGTTTAGTTTAGTTTATATAACACTTGAATTACCAAATCCTTCCATAATTTGATATTAATATATTAACACACACCTCTAAAAATGGTCCTATGGCATTTATCAATATTAAAAGTGTATGGTTTTATGATATTTGGCATTTATTAGTTTTAAAAGTGTATGATTTTATTATATTTGTTTATTTTTTATTTATTAATTTAAATTAAGTGTTATTAGTAAGTTTTTTTAATTTTTGATAATTGTCTCTTTTTTAATTTTATTTAGTTTTATATATATATCATCTCTACCTTGAGTTTTATGCTAGGGACGTGAGTGATACTCCAAGATTTATCAAAGACATTATTTATAAATTTAATAATCTTATGGTTAAAGTGTATTCGTCTTTTCATTCTACATTTTCACTTTTAAATCATTTTATATTAAATTAAGTGTTGATCAAATTTTTATTTAAATTTAAATTATTATAAATATACCAACATTGTAGTTTATATAGACACACAATATCTATTAATCATTTATATGAATATATTAAATTAGAGAGATCAAACAATCATTAGAACTTTTATCATTGTTGAAACTAATATTTTTCTTAGAGCACTTATGGTGTATGACCTAAGTATTTGTATATCACATGAATTTTTTCAATATTATTTATTTTTTAAAGGCTTGAGAATTAAACAACACTTAAAACTTAGCTAACCCATAACACAGGGCCAAATCATTAATTGTTATTATTTAATTTCAAGTAGTGTTGCCAGTCTAAGTCAAGAAAGAAAAAGTTTGTAAATTGCAGGTTCAAAGTTTAGTAGTATAGAAAATGAAGCTCAAAAAAATTGAAGATCCAAACCAGAAAAGTGTACCCATCAAATAATTTATGGCATATCCCTCATTTAATAGGAATGTCACTCACACAAGTCGTACATCCCAGTAATGTCTCTTATGCTCTATATATTTATATATAATCACTAACATTTTTCTAAGTGAGATACACATCTAAACCCTAAGTATTTTCACTACTTGAAAAATTAAAATAATTAATTAAATATATATTATTGTTTTGTACATATTATTAGATCTACTTAATAATAATTGGGTATTTGTGTCACAATTCAATTGTATGTCATTTATCCATATTATAGTTAGAAGTAATGAGTGTGCAACATTGACACCTACTCGCATCTGATTTTTTTGGACTACTTTTTAAACTTGTACTTATAATAGAAAAAGACTTATCAAAAGATATAAAACATTGACATCTTTAGAAAGATGATGTTTTCAACTCTAATTTTAAGATATAAGATAAAGATTATATTTTTCATTCATTAATTACTCTAACATTGTTTTTTGAGTCTAAGGTTTTGGGATCATACTTGAGACAAAATGATTTTAAATATATGGAGAGAGTTCTTATCTCCATTTTATCAAAGGACAATATTCAAGTCTAAAGAATGGTTTCTCACTTAATTATTCTTATAGATTTTGAGATATGTCCTTTATTTATCTCTTTAGTTTTTCACATTATCATTATGTTGCCTAAGGCTCCAATGCATGATAAATTTTTACTGTGGTCATAATAAGTACATGTATTTTTCACTTCAATCTTCTATGCAACTTTCCAAATAAAAACACCAAATATCGTTACATGCTAGAGTTATGGTTCTCCTCTAAAAGATTGATATCAATATAGAAAGACTCCCTCCTATTGGGCTTTCTATTAATGCTCCTTGACTTACTATAGAATAAATAAATAGAGATATTTATGAATAAATTAATCAATATTATTTGAAAGTTACATGGATTAGTCCACTTTAGAGCATTTAAACCCATAGCCTCTTTATTATTTATTATTTTATTCGTGTTTTTATGAAGATCAAATTTGACTTCATGAGTACATGAAGAACATGTTACCATCATATTGAAGAATTCCTTTAACTTATCTTCAAGTTTACTCTCATCAGCACTTGATAGAATCTAACCATGACCTCCCACAAGATGTGTGTATATGTAAATTTTGTTTTCTAGAATATGAAAGTGAAGGACATTTTGTATATAGGTTCCCTACCTACTATTCATGGAAGATATCATTGTATTTCTAGAGAATCTCATTGATATTTGAGAACCTTCACTTGGTATGAGGAGTAGAATCAAAGACATTTAACTTTTTTAATATTTTAAGCATTTTAACTTTGGTAGAGAGCACTCAAATTGAAATCTTCACACACTAATAATTCTAGGAATATTAGTTCTTATTTCCAAATAATGCGCTATAGGAACCATAAGAGAAAAATATCTAGACAACATAGACCAAAATTGTAATTTAGCATACATTTTATTATTTTTAAGATCCATTACCTTAAAATATTAAAGTAATTGCTTCTCGTTATTTTTTTCTCATAGCTTTTTTTATTTCCTATATTTTAGAGATACATTTGACCATCTATTTATGTAATAGATTCCAATGGCCATTCTTGCCATCTTAATCCACATCTTCCCCTATAAATTATGCTAAGGTTTTCTTATGTTCTATAAAGGAATCAATTGGTTTAAGAGTTATGTTGAGTATTGTCATTGATGCCAATGGTACATCTTGCATGAGGTTGATGTCATTGAGAGAGTGTGCCTAGTTGGCAGTGTTGATGTGATAAAGGGAATTGATAGAGTGTTGTCATTGAAGGATGTTGTCATGATAAATAATTTTAAGGCAAAAGAGAGAATTTGAAGGAAACTAAGACCTTGTGGTTGCATGAAGGTATAGGTCTTTGAGTAGCCCAAGCCTAGTCATGGCATGAAAAGACCTTGTAAGAAGGTATGAGCATGGTGGCTTAGTGAGATGAGTGCACATAGGCATGAGTGGTTGTATGAGGTTGCTTGAGCATGTATGAGAGGAATTGGAGCACTCATTAGAGTCTCAGGGTGAGCATACAAGGGTATGACCTTCAAATCAAGTCTACAGCTAGACCACATCTAGACCTTGTCTGGCCTAATGAGGTATCATGATATGTTGTCAAGGAATGTGAAGGATGTATGGTAGTGTTTAATAATGAAAGAGGTTGCTTGAATATGTGAGTGAGGTGGAGATCACACAAAAAGAGTCATGAATGTCATATTTAAGGCCTAATGTGGTTTGCAGGTCAAGGTCTAGAGATCAAAGAGAGAGAGAGAGAGAGAGAGAGAGAGAGAGAGAGAGAGAGAGAGAGAGAGAGAGAGAGAGAGAGTATGGCCTAATGAGGGATCATGATTAGATTTCAAGGTGTTTGAGCTCATGTAAGCATTTTCAAAAGTGAGGTATGTTGTTTCAAGTGTGTTCATGTAGTTTGAGGTCATAGTTTGAAGGACAAGGCATGAAAAGTGGTTTTTAGGTATCTCTAGTGCTCAAAATGAAGGGTTCTCAACCCGAGAAGGATTTTCTCAGGTTCATTAGCTCATCAGACCTTTGTATGGGAACATAAGATATTCATGGTATATGAGTAAGGCTCCTATCTAAAAATTTTAGGCATTTATTTTTGGATTGAGGGGTTATGCTTTATGAATGATTGTTAAGAATGAAAATAGGTTTAAACCCTTTTAGAACTCTAATAAGGACCTGATGTTGAAGATGTTGATAAATAGTGCCCATAATGGATTGGTATGCTCAGATAAGCTATATGAGGTTGTATTAAACTCTCCCAGGCACCTCTAGGTGTAATTGAGTTATCAGGTGTGTGAGTAAACCCTAAAGGAAAGTATTGATTTCTTGGAGATTTGTTGTAACAGTCAAAGTTGACCAATTCAAAGTATGCAAATGGATGGAGGATGACTCTTGAGACTAATTTTTAATGTCCATGAAAGTTTTTGGATAGGTTATATACCTCAATTTTACTAAACTAGTCATCCAAGTTAGCCAATTGCTTACAGGCCTAATGGTAGAAATAGTGAAAAACCCAAGTAGTACTGAGAAGATGATTAGGAATGTGTTATCATGATAGAGTGATAAAACCAAGTGCATGGAAATGTTATTTAGGATTTATATGTTATATTTATTCTTGGTAAAAATATTGGAAGTTAGATATAGTGGTGAAAATGATGAAGCCAAAATCGTTTGTCTGACTCAGTGAGGTCTGTGTGTAGTGAGGTCAACAAATTGGTCTATAAGACCAATAGTTGTCACTAGACCATATGATTTTTATACTTAAAAATGGTTTGGATATGTCATAGGTTCATCTACATGCATATGAATTCATTTAAAATATAAATATAGGTGTTGGAGGTCTAAGTCACCATGACTAATCTTTGAGGAAAACTAACAGTTCTGAGTGAGCAAATTGTAGGAGTGTTTTTGAATATTGTTGCCCTATGTGATAAAGTATAATGAACTTAGTGAAGTATTTGAGGTATTTGAGGTTTTTTGTATGGGATTTATTGTCATGGTTATGTGGATAAATTATATATTATCTTCATTTTTTCAATATAGACATTTTTGTGTGTGTGAAGGCCTAATGTGAATAATACTAATGGTGTGCTTCAAATGGTGGTTGGATCTAGAAAGTGTCATGGACCTAAGATGATCTTATTAGGGGTATATTTGAGTGGTATATGAACTATTCCTACTGTGTGTGGATTTTGAAAGTGTTCCAAGGAGATCAAAAGGTAACGTGTACTAATGAAGACCTAATTGAATTAGGTCTCCTTAAGGCCTAAAAGAGGTTTTGGTATTTTAAGTTGTGTATGACCTATTATAATGATTGATTCATGTATGAAACATTTTATAAGACCTATTTTAAGGGTAATTCAAGTTTTTAAGTTATATGTCTGACCAAGAGGTGTATGATCTAAAGGATTGTATAAGAGCAAGGCCTAATTAACTAGTTAGAGAAGAATCGAGTATAAGCAAATGAAACAACACTTTGAAGAGCTAAATGAGGTCTTATAGACCATAAAAGGGATGTATAGAAACTATCATAAATATATAATAGGGGAACTATAAATGAATACCAAGGTCATATGACCTAATCTATCTTGAAGAGACCTAGTTGAGCGAAGAAGCCTAGAAGGCAATTTGAGAGGGATAAAAGAGTAATAAGAGCTTAAGAAGGTGATCATCATCTGTTGTTTAATAAAAAAGGTTTTTTGAAGGTGATCAAAATTTTAAGATGGTTGAGTTAGTGCTAAGTCATATAGGCGGTTGGTGCCTCCTTGCAGGTTGATGCGTACTAAAGCCTAGTTGAATGGGTGTTTGACTAGTTGGGGGTGGTGCTCCATGTGGAGTTGGTGCTTCACTAAAGATTGGTTTTTGTCTTATAATACTATAATCCATTTGCATATATCAGTGGGTTTTCCTCCCCTTGAGGGTTTTCAACATATGTAATGTGTTTCATGATCTTGTATAGTTGCATATGCTTTGCTAGATGTTCATGTTTGTATGAATGGTTCATGTATGCTTAAGTGGAATTGAATGATTGCTTTGAAGACACTAATTCAACCCATCCTCTCCCATCCCCCTCCCCCCTCTTAGTGATTTTTCTTCTAACAAGTTATAGTTTGGTGTGCACATAGGATTCCAAATCCATGTTTCTATAAAGTACCTTATATGAGACTATTTTTTTTCTTATTAATTATCTTAATAAAATTTGAGTTGACATAATAATGAGATCATTTATAAAGGGAACCAACATAAAATAAACCTATGTCATTTGTATATTCACTTACATCTACCAAGGTAAAACTTATATTTCCTAACCTTTCATCAATTTTATTCTCATGATCATAATCGTCATAATCATAATCACTATATTTTATATCATAACGAATAGACATGACATTCATACAAGGATTTGTAACATTTTGATAAACAACATCTAAAAGGTGAGCCGCTATAAGAATACTAGTGTTTAACGTATTTTAAGAATTGAAATGACCTAGTGCTTGGGATCAAGTGGATCAAACACAAAGTCTAAGCAAGGGTTAAAGGACCTAAGAGAGTGTAATATAATTAACCATATGAAAATAGATAAATTCATATTTGACTCTATACAAAATAGGATCTAATCCTAGAGGAGAAAGCACAACGAATTAGGATTTTGTGAAATCCTAAAGAAACATGCCAAATAATTAGCTAAAATAAAATCAAACCTATCACGAAATAGAAAAAGAACTAACTTTAGTAAGAAATGACATGTTCACCAAAATGTATTATGAATAAATAGATTCTAATTGAATTACATTGTAAATATCCATAAACTTTTAACTAAGCTTATACATATATAAAACAACAAATCATACCCAATTAATTTTATAAAACTTGAGAAATAAAAGACAAAATGAGGGTTTATAAATGTATGTTTATTATTAGACGATTTAGAGACACTCATCAATTTCTGATCGTGAAATATAGTTTTGTGAAAAGACAACGAGAACTCTAAAAACTCGTTATGAGTGGAGAACCTTGTCCAAACTATCAAGTTTTATTTCTAAGTGCTAGAATCTTAATGAGCATGGATCTAGGAGTTTTAGGATAGGCAAATTTGTTTTTCAAAAATGTGTTCCTTGGATATGGGGTTCCAAATACCTTGTTCACTTTTTTAAAACTTTGTACATTGATTACTTGGAAATTATGTTTCTTCTTTCCTTAATCAGGGAATTAACCTTGAGAATGATAAAGAAAACTTTAAGTTTTGTGGCATGAGTTACACTAGGAAATAACTAAACGTTCTTAATTTCTTAGGGCCCTCAATGGTGTACAATATTAAAAATAACTCTCAAACATTTACAGTAATTTATTAGCTAGATAATCCAGTGTAATGTAATGTGTTGCTAACGTGAAATCCAATACTATGGTGAATGATCTTTAAATACACGCTTGATTTCTTTTGATGGTTTTAGATGTTCAATTGATCATTATGAACGATAAATGTTAAATATTTTTTTAAATGATCTTTATAATATATTAAGATGTATTTTTATGTAAAAATGATTTAAATTTAAATTAAAACTTTATTAATATGCAAACCAACATTAATAATTGAAAAAGTGATAAAAACAAAACCACAAAATATTAAAAAAACACTCAAACATACTTGAACCATCCAAAACCCTGTAAACACACTTACTACATTTATAAGGACCAACACAAACTATTATTAAAAAATAAAAATAAAAATAAACATAATAACAAAATAATAAAATACATTAATAATATATAATTTAAATTAAAAATTAAAAATTAAAAAAACACATAGATACCTTAAAATTAAAGAATTTAATGACTAATAAGATATTTTTGAATGTCTAGATACTCTTGAATTTGTTTAACCTACGCAATATTTTTTTGTCCTTGTGTTTCCATGACCGCCAATGTTAGCTTATTTTAATTTCGTGTTCACATGACAATGTCACTTAAATAATATAACATTTAAGAGTGCCATTTTCTTTTGAATTGTTTTCATTCTGACGTCTTTTGTTGCGTTGGTTGGCGACCTTTTTCATTTCTATTTAGTGTTCACATGACAATTTAGGTTGAATGAACCCCATTCGCTTCTCTTTAACATTTGAATAACACATGCCAAATCTTTCCACCATTTTGATATTAACATTTTTACAGACCAAAAAATGGTTCCACGGTATTTATTAGTTATGTTTTATGATATTTATTTATTTATTTATTTTATTTTTATTTTTTTAATTTAGAGGTATTTCCGATCTTTATTTTATTTTATTTTTTTTAATTTAGAGGTATTTTCGATTTTAATTGAGACACTGTGATTTCGTTGAGCGATTTTCATTAGGGTGAGTGGAGGCGAGACTAATCTTCTGGTGGTTGCCAATGGGGCCCACACGTACCGGACAACTTTGAAAATCCAAACGGCAAAACTCGACCTCAAAACTTATATGGGACAAACCCAAAATTCTTAGCCAACTACGTCACCCGTGTAAGCTATATTTATGTATTTTTCAATAATTAATTTAAATTAGATATTATTAATAATTTTTTTAATTTTTATAGTTATATTATTTTTCTTAATATAATCTAGTTATCTTTTTTAATTTTTTCTGTTAATTTTAATTTTGAGATTTTCTACGAGTGCGAGTGATATCATAAGATTTGTGAAGGGTGTTATCAATGCACCCAATTACCTTGTGGCTAGAGTGTACTTGTCCCTTTCATTGTACCTTTTTCACTTTAAAATTGGTTAATGTCAGTTTGGGTGGCAATAAGCTTTGGATTTAAATTTAAATTATTTATGACTATACAAACATTATAGTTTATATGAATACACAATATCTATTAATCATTAACACAAATCTATCTAGAACTCACAATAATATTAGAGAGATTAATAAATTATTAGAACTTTTTTTTTATCATTGTTGAAGCTAGTATTTCTTTTGAAATATTTTTGGTTAGTTTCATTGTTGAAGCTAGTATTTCTTTTTTTCAATTATAAAATTATTTTTTTCGATATTATTATTTTTTAGGGACTCGATAATTAAATAAAACTTAAAACCCCAGCTAATTTACAAAACATTCATAGTTTTTCTTTAGTTTCAAGTATTATTGTCAGTCTAGGATAAAGAGAAAAAAATATGTTTTGTAGGTTTAAAGTGTTGTAGTGTGAAAAATGGAACTCAAAACAATGGACAATCTAAACCAAGCAAGTGCACTCATCAAATAGTTTATTTCATATCTCTTATCTGCTAGGAATGTCACTCACCCTCTGTACATACCAGGAATGTCATTCATGTTCCATACATTCATTTTTAATCACTACCAATTTTCTACGTGAGACTGCACTCACTTTTGGGCATGCATTTCTGTATTTTTATCCTAAAATATATCACTATATTTTGTGATATTCAACATACACCTTTAAACCCTATGTATTTGCATTATATGTAAAATTAGAATAATTAATTAATTTTTAATTATTATTTTACACATTTTATTTAATCTAGTTAATAATAATTGGGTATCTGTATCATAATTTAGTTGTAATCTATTTATCCAAATTATAATTAGAAGTAAAGAGTAATCCATTTATCCATATTATAGTTAGAAGCAAAGGATGTGAAACATTGATACCTACTTTTGTATGTTTTTTTCTAGACCACCTTTTAGCCTTGTACCTACAATAGAATCAAGAATTAGCAAAGGATATACAACATTGACATCCTTAAAAAGATAATATTTTTAGCTCTAATTTTAAGATATTTGGATAAATATTTGAGTTTTCATTACATTAGTTACTCTCACATTATTTTACAAACGAATTTGAGACCCATGACCCATACAGATAAAATGATTTCAAATGCATGGAAAGAGTTCTCATCTCCATTTTATCAAAGAAAAATATTCAAGACAAAAGAATGGTTCCCCACTCAATATTATTGTAAAGTTTGGGATATATCATTTCTTTACTTCTTTAGTTTTTTCACACTATCATTATGCTGCATAGGGTCCAATGCATGGCAGATTCTTACTATAATCAAAATAGGTATATATATTTAACACTTCAATTTTCTATGTAACTTGTCAAATAAGGATGCATATCTTGTTGGTATGTTAGAATTATGACTCTTCTCCAAAAGTTAGATATTGATATGGAAAGACTCCCTCCTCAAGATTTCTATCAATACTCCTAAGCTCACTAAACAATAAATTAATAGAGGTATTCATGAAAATATTTCTTATTTGAAAGTTACATGGATTAATATAAAAGAGCCTTTAAAACCAAAGCCTCTTCATTGTTTCCAATTTTATTCATGCTTCCATGAGGATTGAATTCGAGTCTGTGAGTACATGAAGAAGATGTTTGTCATCCTACTTAAGGATCCCTTTGTGTAATGAAATTACTTATATGTTCGCACAAAATGATTTTATATCACACATAATAAGCAAATATGAGAGATCACACAACAATAATTGACAATAGAACAGAATACTAGATAGTATAACAAAGCCACTTCTAGGGGGCAACTTCCACAACAATGCACTAAGAGCATAATACTTAACATGATGATCAAAGACTAACCACTACCTCCTATATATAGTCTACTTAGCCATGGTTATTCCATAGGCCGACCTAATTAAGAACATAGAGAAATATAACAAGAATATAAAAGAGGTATGTAAGCCACAAGTTGGCCACACATATCTCAAGACACACCAAAGGTTAAGGGCATAACATGCCCCTCCCCTTCAAAACAATATTGTCCTCAACATTGAGTTAACTCTAGATTTTTTTGCATAAAGGATTCATCCTCCCAAGTAGCATCTTCATAGGACATATTCTTCTATTTGATCAAGTACTCCTTAATCATTTGAGATCGCAACTACTTAGTGCACATTTGAAGGATCGCCTCATGATCAAGAATAACTCTTCCTTTCTCATCCAATTCTAGTAACTTAGTTTAGGTAGCAACTTTGTGTCCAATGACTTTCTTCAGGCATGATACATGAAATATTGGATGTATACGAGTGAAGGAAGGAAACTCTAACTTGTAGGCCATACTACCAATTTTTTTCAAGATCTGACAAGGCCCATAATACTTAGGGGACAACTTGTTATCCTTTTTCTATTGCTTCAAGGACATTTGCTTATATGGATGTAAGTGAACAAAGGCCCAATCACAAATGTCAAATTGCCTCTCACTCTTGTATTGATTTGCCTATTGTTTCATGCGATTCTGGGCCATAACTAAATTTTTATGCAAACTGGCAAGGACCTCCTGTTGATGGTGAATATATTCTTCAACTGCATGAACCTTAGGATGAACCTTCAAGGTTGAAGTGATGGATGGAGGGTGGTATCCATATAGTGCTATAAAAGGAGACATTTTGGAAGAACTATGAACAGAAGTATTATACCACCATTGAACAAGTGGCAACCAATGAACCCATTTATCCTGTTTATCAAAAACAAAACAACGAAGATATCCTTTCAGACATTTATTGACTACCTCAATTTGTCCATCTGATTAAGGATGATAGGAAGAACTATGAGCCAACTAGGTGCCCAAACATGCAAATAACTCAGTCCAAAAATTACTAGTGAAGATGGGATCTCTATCACTTATAATGGTCTTAGGGGTACCATGCAATTTCTAAACCATATTGAAAAAATCAAAAGCTACTGTACTAGCAACAAATGGCTGTGATAAAGAATAGAAATGAGCATACTTACTGGGACGATCTACCACAACTATGATAATATTTTGACCATCAGATCTCAGTAACCATGTAATAAAATTCATAGACACCTCTTCTCAATGTTGGCTAGGGATGGATAAAGGTTGCAAAAGACTTGGGGTTTTGATGGGTTCTCTTTTATTTTGTTGATAGATCATACATTTAACCATATATTTTTGGACATCCCCCTTGAGTCCTTTATGAAAAAAATCTTGCTTGATTCTATGATAATTTTTTTAAAATCTTGAATGACCCCCAATTGGAGTTGTATGAAGTTCTTGAAGGATTTTTTGTTTAAGAAGAGAATTATTACATAGGTATAGTTTTTCTTTATACCATAATGCATCACTCTTCCATGTGAATTTTTAAAATCCACCCAAACCTTGCTAAATATTTTGGATCAAATCATGGGTAGCACTATCCTTGTCCCATTCTGATCATGCTTTCTCTAGCCAATCTACTTGCAGAATGGTCATAGCATATAGCAATGCCTCAACTGATTCTTCCTTCCTAGATAGTGCATCTGCCACTACATTATCCTTATCTTTCTTGTAAACTATTTTAAAATTATAACCTAACATCTTAGTTACCTATTTCTATTGTTGTTCAGATGATAACCTTTGTTCCAAAAAATATTTGAGACTGTCATGATCAGTCTTTACCTGAAAATGATGACCCATCAAATAAGGCCTCCATTGTTTAATTGCATGAAAAATGGCCATCATTTCCTTCTCATAAATGGGTTTATGCTGAATTTTACCCTTCAGTTGACAACTTTCAAATGCAAGTGGTCTACCTTCTTGCATGAGTACAACACCCATACCATACCCAAATGCATCACATTCAACCACAAAAGTCTTAGAAAAATCAGGAGCAGCCAACACTAGAGTGGTGCACATCACCAATTTCAATTGTTCAAATGCCCTAGTAGTTGTATCAATCCACTAAAAAGAGTCTTTCTTCAACAAAGATGTGAGTAGGGATATAATGCTACCATAATTTTTGATAAACCTACGATAGTAACCAGTTAGCCTTAGAAGTCTCTTTAGTTGCTTGAGTGTCTTAGGAATCGGTCAGTCTACCATTGCTTGGATTTTTTTTGGATCCAATTTTACTCCTGTATGTGAAACCAGATGACCCAAATACTCAACCTCACAAGCTCCAAAAGTACATTTGGAAGGTTTGGCATACAACTAATATTGTTCCAAAATTGAAAGTACCTATTTCACATGGTGCAAATGGTCTTCCCAGTTTTTACTATAAATGAGGGTATCGTCAAA
Organism: Torreya grandis; assembly: GCA_037957365.1. Classification (NCBI taxonomy): domain Eukaryota; kingdom Viridiplantae; phylum Streptophyta; class Pinopsida; order Cupressales; family Taxaceae; genus Torreya; species Torreya grandis. The sequence continues at coordinate 751,103 of JARHVA010006664.1, forward strand.
AAATACCAGAATAAATTTCCTCAAACATGGCATAAAAATAGTATTCATCTAACTCTAAAAGGTAGATGGTGCATTTTTAGTCCAAAAGACATAACCAAAAACTCATAATGGCCCTCATGAGTCCTGAAAGTAGTTTTGGGTATGTCTTCATCATGGATCTGGATTTGATGATACCCAAAATGTAGATCTAACTTGGTAAAATAAAAAGTACCATTTAATTCATATAGCAAATCATCAATGATAGGAATAGGAAACTTATCTTTGATAGTGTACTTATTGAGTTCGTTATAGTCAGGGCACATCCTCTAAGTGTCATCTTTCTTTCGCACCATGACAACTGGTGAACAATATTCACTTTGGCAATGGTGAATGATTCCTGCATCCAACATCTCATGTACCATCTTTTCAATTTCACTTTTTTGGGCATAGGGATACCTGTATGGATGTTAGGTGGTGTACTAATAGGAATAAGGTTGATAGAATGATCATGCATGCGACTAGGTGGAATTCCTTTTGGCATGTCACCAAAAACAACCAAATGGGAATCAATCACTTGTTGCAAATTAGGAGCTGTAAATGGCTGAGTTGGATGAAATTCCATGGAAAACAAGTGAGATACAAATCCTTCAGCACCCTTTCAGAGAATCTTTATCATCTGATGGGAGATAACAAGTTGTGGCGATTTAGCCCTTAATCCCCTTCACTCAAATGTCCTTCCTTCATAATGAATATGCATTAATAATTCCTATAAATTTATCTCAATAGTACCCAAAGTGGTGAGCCACTATACTCCAAGAATAATGTCAGCTCCCCCACATAGGAATAGCAAACATAGGAGAATCTAACAAGTAGTCTCCCATGATCAGCTTAATACTATGGCATTTTCTTGAGCAACTGATAGTACCACCATCTACAATCATGACCTAAAATTATAGAGAAAAATAAATGAAATAATTCAAATGAGTAAGCAACTTATTGTTGATGAAGTTATGTGTGCTCCAAGAATCAATCAGAATAGTGACCTTTTGTTTCTTTAGAAAACCCACCACCTTAAGAGTTTAAGGAGTACTAATAATTGAAAGGGCATGATAGGAAATAGTAGGTTGAGAGTCTTCAGATTCCTCCTTAGGACCTTTTTCATCCTCACCAAGTGCCTCCTCATCATTATCCTCATTGGCACCTTCAATGTAAAACAACTTCTTTTCAGCACAATGATGGTCTTTGATCCATTGGCTATCACAACCATAACACAACCCTTTGGTTCACTTCTCCTCAATTTTTCAAGGTGTTAGTTTGGTGGGTTAAATATATGATGGTGCTAGAAAGGTGAGATCATGACCAATAGTGAACATTTTTCATTTGACCATATCTTTTTCCTCTACCATGCATGCTTGTGGGATAGATTCTGATACAGATGATGGGTTAAACATCCTAACCTCTAATTGGATGCTATCTTTGAGACCACCCAAAATAGATCAGTCAAATTTTCCTCAGTGATGTCTTCCACCCATAAGGATATATTATGAAATTGATGAATATAATCCTTCACAGTTCTCATTTACCATAGTTTGGCTAATTGGCTCAGGTAGTTATCATAGACATTATTCTGATAATGAGCCAACAACTCATCAGTGAAAATAGACCATATAAAAAGAGAACCATTATTTTTATTTTGAACACACAACTAACAATACCAAATTAACTGCTTAGGTTCTAGATACAGAGGCATCACTATCACCTTCTAAGAACTATGAGTTTGATGCAGTTCAAATAAATTCTCAATTTGGTTAATCCAAGTGAGAGGATCCTTACCATCAAACTTACGCATGTCTACTTTGGGCAACATTGGTTTCACACCAGAATTGGAGTTGTTAGTGTTGAGAGGACTCAAATGATGAAGTGGAGGGTTGTTTGACTATAACTGAGATGAAAGAGCAACTAATGAAGCAGTGATCTGATTCAATTGATTGTGAAGTCCATTAATCTCTCTATGCATTCCTAAAACATTAGTTTGAACTTCAATAAATTCATCATGTCATACCAAGCCCTTTATATCAACTTGAAGTTGATAAATCAATGGATTTGAAGTTCTAGATTCCATGTCACTGATAGGAGTCTTAGGAGTCGCTTTCCCCCCTTTTCATCCCCATGTGGGACTGGCCATTTACAAACCCTAAGAGGGTTTTTGACTCAACAAAAGATTACCAGGAGATGGTACCATTGTGATCGCCTCACCAAGATGAATCCAATGACTACCTTTGTGTACTAGGGTAAAAAATTTGGCATAAAAAAGTGTACCAATAGAATATACTGTTACGATCATCTCATCAAGATGAATCCAACCACTGCAATTGTGCAAAGTGATTTTTTTTCCAATTTTTTTAATTATTTTTTTCAAAAAAGCATTTTGAAGAATACTGCGTTGACAAAAAAAATAATTCTTCTCAGATTGCAAGTTATGTTTTTTCACTCCTTCCCCTCACAGAAGTCACGTCTTGCCAGATCTAAAAAAACAATGTCACATGAAACTTACCCAAATCAAAGCTATGATACCACTTGTAATGAAATTAATTATATGTTCACACAGAATGATTTTATGTTGCATATAATAAGTAAATATGAGATATCACACAATAATAATTGATAGTAGAGCAGAATAATGGATAATATAACAAAGCCACTTTGAGGGGGCAACCTCCATAACAATGCACTAAGATCAGAATATTTAACATGATGATCAAAGACTAACCACTACTCCTATATATAGTCTACTTCGCCATGGTTATTCCATAGGCCAACCTAACTAAGAACATAGAGAAATGTAACAAGAATATAAAAGAGGTATGTAAGCCACAAGTCAACCACACATATCCCAAGACATGCCAAAGGTTAAGGGTGTAATACTTTGGCTTATTTTCAAGTTTGTTATTATTATCACCCAATAAAATTTGATCATGACCTCCCACAAGATGAACATATACTATAAATTATGTTTTTTGGAAAGTGAAAGAAAAGGTCATTTTGTATTTAAGTGTCATATCTACTTTGAGATTCATGGAAGATACCATTATCTTTTTTAGAGAATCCTATAGATAGTTGAATATCTTCATTCGGTATGAGGAATAGGACCAAAGATGTTTAAATTTAATCAACTAGTCAAAAAAATTAGGTTAATAAGCCCTATTTTAAGAGTTTGGCTCTTATATACTATTTTGGTCTTTGAATTAGGTGTTACATTGGGGTACAAGATTACATTAAAAAGAGGAGGTGAACATATTTTAAGACTTTATTAATGGCTACCCTCCCATTTAATACCTCATGTGCCATTACCCCTAAACATATTTAAGTAGTATGGGTTTGTTGTTCAATCATAAATCCTTTCTTCTGATGAAGGATCATGGGTAGTGATTCAAAACATCGAGTCAAAAAGGATTTATGACTCGATGTTTTGAATCACTACCCATGATCCTTCATCAGAAGAAAGGATTTATGATTGAACAACAAACCCATACTACTTAAATATGTTTAGGGGTAATAGGCGCATGAGGTATTAAATGGGAGGGTAGCCATTAATAAAGTCTTAAAATATGTTCACCTCCTCTTTTTTAATGTAATCTTGTACCCCAATGTAACACCTAATTCAAAGACCAAAATAGTATATATATATATATATATATATATATATATATATATATATATATATATATATATATATATATATATATATATACTATTTTGGTCTTTGAATTAGGTGTTACATTGGGGTACAAGATTACATTAAAAAAGAGGAGGTGAACATATTTTAAGACTTTATTAATGGCTACCCTCCCATTTAATACCTCATGCGCCTATTACCCCTAAACATATTTAAGTAGTATGGGTTTGTTGTTCAATCATAAATCCTTTCTTCTGATGAAGGATCATGGGTAGTGATTCAAAACATCGAGTCAAAAAAAGAAACACAATTATTCCAAAAAATTATAATTTATTTGTATGGACTGTGAAAGCATAAACTATATAATGTTTAACTTTATTTATTCATAAGGTATTTGAACTCCAATTGAGAATAGTCAAATTGAAGTCTTTTCATATTTACAATTCTATGAATATTATTTCTTATTCCAAACCGCAGGGTATGAGAACTACAAGAGAACACATATTTAAATAATATGATCCAAATCTGTAAAGCGATATACATTTTATTAGTTTTAAAAATTAATTACTTTAAAGTATTTTTGATTATGGGTAAACACTTTTACAGAAATCAAAGTAATGAACCAGAAACATGATTATTTTTTATTGTAGCTAACAAACTAGTCTAGTGCACAAACCAGAGGTCCAAATCCCCAACAAAATATAAAATATGAAAACCAATGACACAAAAACCCTTAGAAAAGAACAAAAATAAAATGACAACACTATAAAAAATAATGAAAGGGAAAAACAACCAATAAAAAGAACACAAAAAATTAGCGACCAAGCTAAAAATGTTTTGCCAACTAATAACAACAAAGTTGCACTACGTCAAAGAGCACTTGAAGGAAAAAGATCTAATATGACATGTCTATTGAATGAACTCCAAAAAAGAGTCATTTGGAGGATGAAATCAGCATTCTCTTATAAAGGATCCCTTTATAAGATCTCAAAGATCGACATCTAATTATTCTTCCACTTCCAATCTAAATCTCTTAGCTTTAGATTTTTGTCCTCTTCAATTAGCCTAGACACCCACATCGACCTTCTATTTTTTCTCTTTGGAATTGGAGGGAGAGGAGAAATGAAATTAGCGTGAAACCAACTGATGTTGCATTCGATCCCTCACCTAAAATCATGAACCGTCATTCCTTGAAGGAAGAGGGTTTGAATTCTCTTTAGAACCAACCTTCTCCACATCTGATGCCTTCCCTAGAGGAGAACCAAGAATGTCAAGGGTGGGAGAAGGAAGGTGATCAAATCGATGGGCATAGAAAATTCCATGGTTGTACCAAATAAAGTCTTCATTGGGAGGGCCCTCCTTCATTTTCCAAACCCACTGACAACCATAAGAACCCTAAAATGAATAAGAAACCACATGATGCCCAATGTAGTTGTAATGAAAACATCTGAAAGGAAGCCCTTCATAGTCAAGGAATTGAGTCCAGGAACTGTTAGAAGAAGCTACCTCAATAGAGTGAAAGAGAAGCTTGGACAAATCAATGAGAACACAAAATCATTTAGTTTTGCTTCTCATATAGGTCTCCTCCATTTTGACGAAGGAGCCCCATAAATTAATCAATAAGTTAAGATGATCACCTTTACACAAAATTGAAGGTAGATTATAAAATATAAGCCACATTGGCACTGTTGAAATTAGTTTTCCTTTATCAAAAAAAGATCCCAAATATAGAAGAAAAAGCCATGATTATTAAAGAACCAAGGGCCAAAGTCTTTAATGAAGGCACTGTTGACCATTTTGTGAATCCTGCATGCCAAAATGCCCCCCCCCTTATTTTTGCTTTGAAACCTTGTTCTTCATGACCTTTTGCCCTGAAACTAGGTATTAACCCTTTAAAAATCAAGGAAAGGTTGCTTTTGTGCAGGTGCAAGTGTTGTCTCATCAAGCATTGGTCTTTTCCAGCACTCACAGCAAATTAGGTTCTCAGAACAACATTGCTTGTAAACTTTACAAGTATTAATTAGGAGCACTTGACAAACTTAAAAGGGTCTATGGCTAGTTCCAGTGCAAGTCAGGTTTTGCAAAGTAATTCACTTGCCAATTTTCATGAGTAAAAGCAGTTAAAAAACTCGATAAGGGTCAGAGCAGTTCAATTTGGATTTGTGGGATTACTTGACTTATGATCTTTCATGAGTTGGAGTCATTCACAAACTCAAAAGGGTAAGGAAGAAGCAATCGAGTTTTTTGAGATGTCTTTACTTCAAAAATTTTGAGTAAGTCCTTCAAAAAATCCCAAATTGGTCTTAGATGCTTCTTAAGACAAGTGTTTTTTCTATGGAGGGCACCTGCACATTTTGTAGGGTCATTTGCAATTTATCTTAAGGGTATGTACCCTTATGGGGGGCACTTGAAAGATGAAACAAACCTTTACAAAACTTTTGAAGGGTATGTTTGAAGGTAGAATGGACCTTGCGGAGGGATTTTCATTGGAGTGAGGACCAAAATAAAATTTATAAAGGGAAACTAGAGGCTTGAAATGTCCTTGCAGAGGGTAGCCGGTTGAAGTAGAGGGTAGCTGATTGAAGCAAAGGGGCAAAGACAAGAAGCCCGAAGGGCACTTACTCTTTGAGAAAAGTGGCAAGCAGGAGTTTTACTTCAAACAAAATGTTCAAAGGAATTCTTTCAAAAAATTTGTCCGAAGGAAAATTGAAGAAGGCAATCCAAGGTCGAATTCCTTTAGATAAAATGTTCGAAGGAATTCCTTCAGACATTTTATCCAAAGAAATTTGAAGGTCACAGAAAAGACCCGTAAAGAACAAGCAAAAAAAGGCCAAGGAAAAAGAGAAGTCAAAGGAAAGAGATAAAACACAAGCAAAGACAAAGTGGAAAAGACAAAACAAAGAACAGTTCTAGCTTCTGACAAAGACAAAGGACAAAATTAATGACCACTCAGACCAAGACAAGTGGCATAGACAACTTAGCAGAAGGATTTAATACATTTAAATAGAATATATCTACCAAAAACCAATAAAATAAATTAGTTTTCAAACTATAGAGGAGATTAGCCCATGTTTTCATGCTTCGCCATTAATTCACATCCAATTGCACCTAACATTAAAGAGAGCATGGTCTAGCCACAACAACTTGGGGATGGATTTGTCATTTGCTAAAAGGAGTATCCCATGCTTTTGTAGGCCCAAGACAACAAAAGTAGTGACTTGGACATCTACAACATGGCTCTCCCATACATAGTTTAAAGAATATGACAATAACATGGTATTTTAGTCTCTACAAAAGTGTTTAACCCAACATGGGTTTCTATTTCTTGATTTGTCGGCTATCTTGTTTCCAGTTCTCTATATATTTGTAACTTCTCATTTAAAAAAAATATCTCAAATTGTATGGCGAAGCTCTAAAGGAATTTACCTTGAATCAGAAAGAGCATTTTACCTCCGTTTGAGCTTGCACTTTTGCATATGTCTATGGTTTTATCTTTTATTAAGTCATTTTATTTTCATGCTTTCATAAGTTTATTTCAGCATATCTAGTACATAGTGATTTTCTTATCTTATAGGTCATAGGAAGTGTCTGAAGAAGTATAAGCAAGTGAATAGACTGTGCAGTAGTGTGTCTTAGAACACCTCTGGTAGTTCTTCCTCCCTGTATCTCCATAGGACCCCCTATTAAAACACTAATGTAGGAAAGGTTATCATTTGAATGAAGTGTATGCTTATTGTTCATGGTTCAAAGTGTATGACAAAGCTGAGTAAACCAATTGTTTTGGTGCATCACCTCTTAGCTTAGGTCTCATTTTCAGTCTTTCTCTCCCTTTTCGCCCTTCCTCGCCCCCCTCCCCCCCCGCCCCTCCGTTTTTAGCAACAGGAAATCTAAGGCCTCAACGTGCATTAAGGGGAGGTAGACCCTAATATAGAGATTCATCCCTCACATTTGAAATCCATGGCAAGAGGGATGTATCCATTATGTCACCTAGATGAAGAGAGCTAAGCCTCCCTTCAGAGGGTACAATCCACTATGTCAACAATTTTTGGCATGCTTGATGGGACAATTTCTATGTCTTACAAGTTTCAAGATTGGTGTTGGTTTTGATATTGGTAAAAAATCCAAAAGAATGAGCTATATTCAGCACCTGGTAACTCCATTAGGGAACCAAGTCTCTGGTTAATGACCAGCCTGGCATCCCATGCCAAAGGTCACTACAATATATTCTTCTAGGGGTGTCCCTTTTGAATTTGTTAAGTTACCTTTGAACTCAACAAAAATGTTGAGGTTTACAAATACCCACCCTTACGTAGCAAGCCATTTTCCTAAGCCAGCTATAAAATATACCTACTCAAGGAGACCAATGTTGAATCCTTTCATAGCCATGGCAGCCTTAGGGCTTTCCCTTTTGTAGCCTACAATCGTCAAAGTCCCTTGAACCTTTAATAGTATGACCCAATTCTAGGGACAACTCTCAAAAATGCTCCTCCCTTTAGTGAAGAGGGTCCAATCACTATTGTCAAGCATATTAGAAACATAACAAACCTCTGCAACATCCATAATATCAATGAATAAAATGTAGCCATTAGATTGCTAGCCTTGTCTTTCAAAGGGAAAGTTATAGACTGGTATGGGACCTAACCTATGAACTCAGTTGGCTCATTGAATGAGTTAGGGACCCTCTTGACCAATAGGTTTAGGGAAAAAAGTGTCCATTTATCTCTAGCTGAGCAGTTAACAACCATGAAGAGAGCCCCACATGATTTTATGCAATATTTTAACACTAGGTTCTAAAAGACTTGGGACATGATCCTAATTCTTGTGAGGCCAGCCCCAAGCTATGCTTTCCTTTATTAATTGAAGGCCCTAAATAGTGACATTGCTATCATGATACAGTCCATGGGTGGAAACACTCTATCTGTTGCTTATGAGATAGCCATAGCTACTGAAAATTACCTTGTTCAAGTAGAAAAGATAGCTCCTAGACCTCCTATGCCACTCTTTCTTGATTTATAGCCCTCAGTTCAGCCTACTTTACCACTCTAACTCCTCTGCCTAATCAAGAGAAGTTGGCTGCTACCCCTACAAATGACATCCATAAAGTTAAGAGCCTACTACAAAGTGTTACCAATGAGTTAGTTACCCTCAAGAGACAATAAGCTCAGAATTATAGGCCAAATCAAGGTTACTAGTAGTTTGGGCAAGAAAATAGGCCTCCCTTCCAAAATTATAATCAAGGGCAAAGTCAAATTACACATGTCAAGCCTTATCAAAGATATAATCCAAATGCCCCTTAATATTCCAAGGCTCTTATCCCCACTCAAAATAATTTGGTGCAAGAACAACCCAACTATCCACCCTTGGAGCATGGCCAAGAATAGGTTTCTTATGCTAGTGAGCTACCAAATCAAATCATAACTACACAAGGTGATTAAGCAGCCCAATTCTCAAATTTTGAGATGTCAACACAACTTGGAATAGACAATAGGCAGGCTCAATCTGATTTACTCTCATGAATCACTTAGAAGGAGAGTTCTATTAGTCAACTATGTGGGGAGCACAAGTAATCAGAATGTTGGTGTTGCATCCAACACCAGGTCTAAAAGAAGAGCCATTGATGAAGCTCAAGTAGCCACTCAAGCACCTACCGCATATCCTTCACCCAATCAAGTAGGATGTGTACCTAAAGTAGCCCCAAGACCACAAGCAAATCAAAATTTTCCCAATTTTAGACCAATGGTTGTAGCTTTAGCTCCTCAGGTTACATCACAGGGTGCGAATGTTCCCAAAGAAAACTCTAAAGGGGAAATCCTTCAATCAATATAGTGGACCAAATGAATAAGTTGCATATTAACATCTCATTATGGGATTCTTTAGCACTATCAGGATAAAAATATATACTCCAAAAGGAATTGTATGAGCTGGATGAACATGCTATCCCAGCAAGAAATGATAATGTGTTGGTAGTAAATGGGGCTCTTCCCCTGGCTGGTCAAGCAAAGAAAGATGAGAAGGTCCCTCCCTTCTATTTTCCCCTGATTATTAGTGATTTTTTGGTCCATAATTACATCATTGATAGTGGAGCAAGCCCCTCAGCTATGCCCAAATTCATAGCTGATAAGCTAAGCCTCATGTATGAGAAAATGACCAAAGGATTTCTACAGTTGGATGGATCACTAGATAAGACCTTGGGAGTGGCAAGAGGCTTGAATATGACTCTCCATGTCTATCTAACCTTCTAAATTCCCCATGATGTGGTAGTGGTAGATGTTCCTCCTTACTTCACTCTTTGATTTTCAAGGAATTTCACATCTAAGATAGGTGGATATTTGGCAACCAACTGGTCTTACATGGTTTTCAGGACAAAGTATATAAATAAATCGAAGATTGAGTCAGAGCCCATCCAAAAAGATCACCTGGAACTATACTCACCCAAAGTGGCAAATGTGAACTACTCAATCATTGATGAAGAAGAGCTCCAGGTGGATCAATCTCCATCATTTTCCCTTGTAGGAGTTGTTGACCTGCTCCTAGATGAATGGAGAAATGATAACTTTGAGTATGATCCTTACAAGTTCATTGAATAAGCTATTCTTGGAGTCTACTACATGCATGAGAAAGATGCTTTGATGTCAAAATGGATGAAGATAGACCAAGAGGACTGTGGTTTGTGGTAGTTGTTCTTTGATGGATCTAGAAGCAAGTTGGGAGCTGGTGGTGGGGCAATGCTAGTTTCACCTTCAAAGGCTAAATACTTCTCAACTTTTAAGTTTTAGTTCTCCTACACCTGCAACATAGTAGAGTATGAGGCCCTTGTTAATGGCCTAGAATGGGCAAGGAAGAGAGGAATCAAAGAATTGCAGGTGTTTGGAGACAATGAGTTGATTATGAACCAAGTGAGAGGTCAAAGCTTGATCAAGAACTCCTTACTCAAGTCTTACAAGCACAAAGTGTGGGACCTTGTAGAGAATTTCATTTATTTCAACATCACTTCCATTCCAAGAGAGGAGAACAAGCATGTTGATAGACTAGCAACAATTGGTGCTTAGTTTGACATCCCAAAGGGGATGAGACAAAGCAAGAATCAACATCATTTAAAGGTAATTGTGAGGCCCTCCATACCAGATAATGTCACCAATTGGTAGGTATTTTAAAGTGACCAAAAAATAACACTTTTTTTTTAGGAAGAAATCAAGTTTACTTCTAAAAATAAATTCAAGCTACAATAATAGTACAATTGGTAGATTGTTCAACTAAAGACTAACAGGCTTCCCAAAGGTTTGGTAACTCTTGAGAGAATTTTTAACAAATATGACCAACTCAAGAGAGACAAAGCAAGCATGTCAACCAAGAAGGAAAATTATGAAAGGGTAGAGATCTACAAAGATAAGTTGCTTGCACTTGGGAAGGTGTGTACCAATGAGGAAAAGCATGCTTTCATTATGTTATGTCAAGAGTTGCTAATGTCTTCACTTGGGAGTACAGTGATTTGAAGGAATTTGATCTAAGCTTGGCCCAACACACCATTGAGATGGAGGAAGGTACCAAACCCATCAAGCAAAAGCAAAGGCCAATCAATCCAAAGATTGAGCTTCTCATAAGGAAGGAACTCACCAAAATGATCGAGTCTACGATCATTTTCCCTATTAAACACTCTTCTTGGCTGGCCAATTTGGTCCCTGTTAGGAAGAAGAATGGAGAAGTTAGATTGTGTGTGGATTTTAGAGACCTGAACAAAGTCTCACTAAGAGATCATTATCCCCTTAAAAGTATGGAGCAAATTCTTTAGATGGTGACAGGCAGTGAAAGGTTCTCTCTCCTAGATGGCTACTCTAGGTACAATCAAATCCTGGTACAAGAATGTGACCAATAGAAGATAGCCTTCACCACCAAGTGGGGAACATACACATACAAGAAGATGCCATTTGGATTGTCAAATGCTGGAGCTACCTTCTAACATGCTATGGACATGGATTTCCAAGGTTTGATCAATGGCATTGTGTTGGTTTATCTTGATGATGTGATAGTCTTATCCAAGGAGGCAAGTGAACACTTGAAGCACTTGAGGCAAATATTTGAAAGGTGTAGAGAGTTTAGCATCTCTCTCAACCCAAATAAATGTGTGTTTGCCATCCATGAAGGTAAGCTCTAGGACCATGTCATTTCGAAGGAAGGCCTATCCATTGATCTAGAGAGGATGAATGCCATCTTATAATTATCCTTGCCTAAGCACAAGAAAGGCTTGAAAAGTTTTTTGGTAAGATAAATTTCATTAGAAGATTCATTCCTAACTTTGCTAAGCTTGTTAAGCCACTAACTTCCATGCTAAGGAAGGATGAGACATTCATGTGGATAACAAGAAGAAGAGAAAGCTTTGAAGGCATCAAGCAAGCTATCACCCAAGCTCCTATGCTGGCTAGTCCAAACTTTTCTAAAGACTTCAATATATACACCTTTGAGGATGAAGAGGTAATCTCTACTATGCTCACTCAAGAAAATGGTGAGAATATAGAACAACCTCTTGCTTTTTTCAGCCAAGGTTTAGAAGGCTATGAGGTTAGATACACGTATGTTGAGAAGAAGGTGCTTGCAATCATACAAAGTCTAAAGAAGTATAGACATATGTTGTCTAGTAGCAAAGTTTACATTATGGTGCCACATATTAGTGTAAAAGGCTTCTTGCTAAACTGAGACTTGAGTGAGAAAAGGGCAGGTTAGATCACCAAAGTAATGGAGTGTGATGTAGAGATCAAGACCACTAAGCTGGTAAGAGGAAGAGGATTGTGTGAACACCTTGATATAGACTTGAAAGAGCTAAAGGAGGATGTTTTGGTACTCCATGATGAATCTATAGTAGATGTACCTACAATCATGAAGAGCTGGGAACAAGACATGGTTCATTTCCTTCGAATTGGTGAGTGTCCACAAGGTCTTGATAGGACCAAGAGGAGGTATTTTAGACTTTAATCTCTTCCTTATGTCCTAGTTGATGGAGTGTTGTTTAGAAAAGACTTTTCAGGGGTGCTCTTGAGATGCATTGATTCAAACCAAGTTGATAAGGTACTGTTTGAGTTCCATGAGGGACCAACACTTTACTCCCAAGGCCACAACTGCAAGGATTATGAGGGCTGGTTATTTTTGGCCCAGTTTGTTTAAAGACACTCATGCTTGGATGAGGAAATGCCAAAAAAGTGCCTTCTTTAATGGAAAATAATGGTTGGCTATCATGCCCCTTCATCCTATTCAGGGGGAACAACCATTCATGCAATGGGGGTTGGACTTCATAGGGTTGATCAATCCTCCTTCTAGTGCTAGCCACAAGTGGGTTTTGACTACCATGGATTATTTCACAAGGTGGGTAGAGGTCATAGCTTTGAAAGAGGCCAATGAGAGTGTAGTCCTAGAATTCTATGAAGGCATAGTGACAAGATTTGGGGTCCTAACCACAATTATTTTAGACAATGCATTGGCTTTCTTGGAAAAAAATATAAGTGAGTGGGCATTGGAGTATAACATCTATGTCAATGCTTCTTCCAACTACTATCCACAAGGAAATGGGCTGGCTGAGTCTACAAATAAGAATTTGATTAGGATCATAAAGAGGACAATGGAGGAAAATCAAAGGACTTGGCATGCCAAGTTGAAGATAGCTCTTTGGGTAGATAGGATCACTCCAAACAAGGCAATCAGGAATTCACCATACACACTTGTGTATGAAAGGGAAGCTAGACTTCTCATCTCACTTGAGTTACCAGCCTTAGATCTTGCCCATCAGCTACAATTGATGGAGAGTGACATCCTGAAAGTCAGGTATTATGAGCTAATGGAGCTTCAAGAAGTGAGAGACCAAGCCATGGATGCTATGACCCATTGCTAACAACAAACAAAGAAGCATTTTGACAAAAAGTCTATGCCAAAGAGCTTCTCAGAAGGTGACATTGTCTTGAAGTGGGATGAGGACCAAGCCAAGCCCTGAAGGCACATGAAGTTTGACGCTTTGTGGAGTGGCCCATATGTCATCACCCAATGCAAGCAACATAATGCTTTCCAACTCTTCAAGTTGGATGGTGAAGAGCTACATATCTCAATCAATGGGATATACCTTAAGCATTATTACTAAGTTTTTTTTGTCATGTACATAGTTTTCCTTGTTTTCCCTCATTTTCTCTAAGTGTTGTTGCACAAGTTTGTTTATTTTTGTCCTGTTGTGTGTATTTTTCCTTGTTGTTTGAGGTAAATCTTTGTTAGTTCATAAGTCATTACAAGGCTATTACCAACTTTTCAAGCTGCATCTTGACTCCATGCCTATTGGAATTTTAGGCCACCGATCTTCTTAAGCATACTAGGCATGTTTCCCCTATGAGTCACTAATTTGTTGACCATTTTGTGAATCTTGCATGCCAAAATGCCCCCCCCTCGCCTGCATTTTTTTTGTTTTGAAACCTTGTTCTTCACGATCTTTTGCCTTGAAACCAAGTCTTAACCCTTTAAAAATCAAGGAAAGGTTGCTTTTGTGTAGGTGCAGGTGTTATCTCATCAAGCATTGGTCTTTTCCAGTACTCACAGAGTAAATCAGGTCTAAGAATATCATTACTTTTAAACTTTACAAGTAATAAGCAGGAGCACTTGACAAACCCGAAAGGGTCTATGGCTAGTTCTAATACAAGTCAGGTTTTGCAAAGTACTTTACTTGCCAATTTTCATGAGTAAAAGTAGTTCAAAAACCTGATAAGGGTCAGAGCAGTTCAATTCGAGCTTGTGGGATTACTTGAATTATGATCTTTCATGAGTTGGAGTCATTCACAAACCCAAAAGGGTAAGGAAGAAGCAATCGGGTTTTTTGAGATGTCTTTACTTCAAGCTTTTTGAGTAAGTCCTTTGAAAGAGTTTGAATTGGTCTTAGACGCTTCTTAAGGTAAGTGTTTTTTCATGGAGGGCACCTGGGCATTCTGTAGGGTCATTTGCAATTTCCTCGAAGGGTATGTACCCTTGAGGGGGGCATTTCAAAGATGAAATAGAGCTTTACAAAACTTTCGAAGGGTATGTTTAAAGTTAGAATGGACTTTGCAGAGGGCTTTTCATTGCCGTGAAGACCAAAATAAAAGTTTTGAAGGGCAACTAGAGGCTCAAAATGCCCTTGCAGAGGGCAACTAATTGAAGCAAAGGGGTAAAGACAAGAAGCCCTAGGGGCACTTGCCCTTCAAGAAAAGTGACAAGTGAAAGGTGTTTTCCTTCAGACAAAATCTCCGAAGGAATTCTTCCAGACATTTTGTTCGAAAGAAAACTGAAGAAGGCGAGCCAAGGTTGAATTCTTTTGGATAAAATGTCCAAAGGAATTTCTTTGGATATTTTGTTTGAAGAAATTTGACGGTCATAGAAAATACCTGCAAAGAGCAAGCAAAGAAAAGGCCAATGCAAAGGAGAAGTCGAAGGAAAGAGACAAAACATGGGAAAAGACAAAGTGGAAAAGATAAAACAAGGAATAGTTTCAACTACTTGTTGTCCCCCAAAACTATCACTCATTTTTGGGACAACATTTGAATTATTTTGGTCCTATAGACCAAAATTGTCTCTTCCCTTTTTAAAATTTGTCCTGGGCATTCAAATTCCTCATTTTTCAAGCTTCTCAAAAATTTACAGACTCTGCAGGCAGGTTCATTTCTACAAGTTCAACGAGCTTCACAGTTTTTGTAGGTGAGTTCAACCAAAAGAATCAATTTCTATCACTTGGTCATTTTTGGGATTGGTTCAGTGCCTTGTTTCAAATAAAAATCTCCATCGGCAAGCATCAGCAACAAGTTCAACGTTTGGTTCATCCTTTGGTTCAAACACTTGGTTCAAAGGCTTGGTTCATTCAATTGAACTATCGGCTTGAACCATCGGCTTGAACCATTTTGGTTCAAAGCCTTCATTCAATCAAGTGGTTCAACATGTTTGGTTTAATGAAGATAAAAAAAACTCAATCGAAATAAGGGAATGAACCATTGAACCGTTGAACCAAAGTTGGTTTAATTGGTCGGTTCAAGCGACAAAGTTCAAAGGAGTGCCCCAAGAGTCAAAGACACAAGTGCCCTTGTGAAGGGAATTCCCGTGGAAAAAAGTGACCAAGGCAAACAAATGGACTGAGACAAAATCCTGATAGAACCCCGCGGATGCTACCAAGTGTCGACGGTCGAGCCCCACTAAACTTTGTTTCTGTGAATTGGTGGATATTGCCACGTGTCCTTCTTGAAGCTTGTTGGGAGCCTCCAAGTGTCAATATCCGTAGTCTCTTCCCTTAGCTTCATTGTTTTGAGCAAAGACCATGGTGGGCCTGAGGGTGAGTGACTAAATGAAGTGGAATGCACCAAGTGTCTACATCCATGTGACTAACAAATGTATTCAGACCGCGCCACGTGTCCCTTGTAAAATTTGACAGAAGCCGACAAGTGTCAACCTCCACAATTTCTCCCTTCTCCTTCTTGTTTTCATAAAGACTATGGTGGACCCACAGTGAGCTGCTGAAGAAAGTGAAACGTGCCATGTGTCATCATCTGCCTGACTCTCCAAAGATGAGCGAAAGCTACCATGTGCCCTTTGTAAGTTAATTAGAACACACCAAGTGGCATCATCCACATGAATCCAAATGAGTTACGCATAGTTCTTTAGTGTTTCTAAAATGCAACGGAAGCTGACATGTGTCATCCTCTGTAGGATTCTCAAGAAGCAAGTGAAAGTTGCCACCTTTTTCGTTGTAAATCCATGGAGAGTAACAAGTGTCTGCACCCACGATTCTGAGTTTCTAATAAGTTTCAAAGCCTCTATCAATAAACGTTTCTCAGAGTCCCGTGAAAGTTACCAAATGTCTTCACTTGTTTAGCAGCGTAATGTCTCATGCGTCAATTGCTAAAGACCAGCAAAAAGTGAATAAGGAACAAAGCATCGAATTGAATCTAGGACCCGATTCAAATAACCAGAAAAGTAAGAACAATGAAGAAGGATCAGATCGCCAGGTGGACTTTGAAAGATGTAAGATTTTAATAGTGTGACTTGTTTCTCTACATTGAGAAAAGCAAATGGGTAGATGCCCCTAAGTTCCAGCTTGTCTTCTTAACAGATTTCAATGCAACATGATGTCTTACTATTCCCAAGTCGTTCTTAAAGAGGCTATATAAGGGAATCTCTTCTATTGTAAATATATCTCTTTCTTGACCATCAGAACGAAACTCTACCCAAATTGAAAGACACTTCTGAGACTTTGAGCTCAATTTGTTTATCATATTTTGTTATTGGAATAAGAAAGCAAATGGTTTTTCAGACTTTGTGCTATAATATCTTTGTTGTTGAGGAAACTGTTATTATGTCTTTTTCTTCAATATATCTTCTGTTTCTTTAATTCAACAAGCAAAATTAGTGACAGCAGTCAAAAAGGTGTCTTGAAGAGTCAACTGTGGAGAGACTTTGTACCCCCATAATTGCCTTTAGTGTGTTTTCTTTTCATTTCTGTGTAAAGGACCTTGGGGTGACTTTGTGCCCTCATTGTCCTTCGTATCTTACTCTTGAGCAATCCAAGTGAAGACTTTGTGCTACATCTCAATTTGCTGGTTATTACATTCTTTGTTACATTTTGCTATTACTACTTGGAGTATTCTTGTGGCTTGTTGAATAGTACTTCTGAAAGAAGAGGAGTGTTTTTTGTCATTTTCCTTAAGTTTCTCCTTTGATCCACACACATCATCTCTGAAGAAAGAGAGATGGATGGTTTGTCCTACCCTTGAGTATTATTTTCTATTTATATATATATATATATATATATATATATATATATATATATATATATATATATATATATATATATATATATATATATATATATAGCCTATCTATAAGGAACCTCCCCTTGATGAGAGGAGAGATCAGTCCCCTTCTGATGTGGTAAACCTACACATTTAGACGACTAATCTTCCTACTTTGGCTGATCAGACCTATTTTGTTTATCAGTACGCTGATCGACAAAATATTCAACCAATAGTTTTTGGCGACTCTGCTGGGGATCAAAAATCTATTATCCATTTATAATCTATCCATTCACCTCTATACTAACTGGGAAAGAACACACAGTTTAAATCCTCAAGCTTTAACTGAAGCAAGGTCAATTCTTTTCCATTTTTGTTTCACAATCTGGCAGATTCAAGGTATACACGAAGCCAAAGGGCTAAAGGTATCATTGACCCTGTATTCGAGTTGGTACAGAAAAGTGATTTTGATCTGTTTCCTTCACCATCTCATCTCCAACGAACCAAGAGTTTCCTCCTACTAAAGTTAGATCTCCATTGCCAGATGAAGTATCTATTTCTACTATTGATAAAGCTTTGCCTATAATTACCCCTCTGAGCTTTGTTATCCCTCCTTTTCATAATCCTATAATGGCAGTTCAAGGCCCTTAGGGTAATGCTTTTGGTCCTCTCAATCTTACTCCACCTCTACATGAGCTTCCACGTAGTTCAAGGAAGAATTTCTTTAAATTCTATAGTGATGGAAAAGTTCACCTTGATGAGCACATTGCAGCTTTCAGCATAGCTTGTGGAGTAATCAGAGTAAAATTTGAAGATGTAGCAGTCAGGGTTTTTGTGGAGACATTATAAGGTGCTGTTGTAGATTAGTTTTATCATTTACAGGCTCGGTGAGTGACTGATTGAAATACTCTCAAAGATAAGTTTGAAGCCAGATTCAAATCTGTAGAAGATGCACATGAACTTCTAGCTCAACTTACACAGATGAAGAAAGAGCCTCATGAGCCTATGAGAGACTTCATAGCCAAATTTAACAAATTGAGAAACAGAATCCCTATAATTGCTTGACCTACAGTTGAGAATCTCAAATGCTTTTTCATTAATTCTCAACTCCCTGAAGTAAGTTTTCTCTTGAGATGTGTTGGTCAAATAGATCTTACTGCAGCTCAAATTTTGGCCACTGAGGAAGAAGATGATCTCATCTTAGTAGGGAAGATAAGAAGAGATCCAAACAAAAATAGACCTTCATCATCTTCTGAATATGCATCTACAAGCACCACTGATCCAATGGTGTAAAAGCTGGCAAATGAAGTGCTAGCCTTGAAAAAATAAATGGCATAAGGAATGTCTTCTGCTCCTTCATACAGAGATATGCCAAGAAGGACATTTCCAAATCAGTCATATCAGGGCAATGTTGCCAGGAATCAAGGGCAATAGAATCGCCTTCCTCCCTCACAAGGGAAACTTGCCCTTGAAGCTCCTCCAACCAACTCAACAATTGGATATTTGGAAACAGAACATGCTTTCTCTTTCCAACCTGAGTTTGAGTAAGAAAATGACACTGATCTCCTTGAAGACAATCAAGAAGAATCAGCTAGCGACTCGCACATTGGTTTCTTGAACTACCAAGATGAACCCTCAAGCAAAGGAGAAGCTATTGATGGATCATATGCAATGTTTACCAGATCCAAGAACCAATCAGTCCAGCAAGCTGATAAAGGGAAGACAGAGGAGCAACCTCGACTAGCAGTTACGATTGCTAAGCGTGGAACCCCTCTTTCTTTTCAGTCAAAGGATCCGGTGATCACTCAAAATGTAAGTACATCAATTTCACCTTCACCTTCTACTCCCATTTCGCAAACCAGTCCTCCTTCCATCCCTCCTAAAACCCAAAAGGTTGAAATGCTTTCCTCTGTTCCTAGTTCAATTCAACCATTTGACATAATTGATCATGTCAAAAAGACAAAAATACAAATGTCTGAATTTGAATACTTACAAGTTAATCCTGATCAATTGGATAGGTTGGTCCAATGTGTCAAGAACAAAACCGTCCCTGCAAGACAAGAGGTTAAGAAAATAATTCCTGATTCCCCAAAGAACATGCCCATTCCAAATAATCTTGTCTTTACTCCTCCAGCTGCCCCTGGGAAAATAGAACCTTTCTATGTTTCCTTGTTAATAAATGGTTATCAGCTCAACAATTGCATCATTGACTCAGGCGCATCTGATAATGTCATACCTGCTAAAGTAGCTGAGTCTCTCGGTCTCACACTGACCAAAACATTTGGGAGATGTTTCTCCATGGAGAACAAGCAAGTACCATTACTGGAGCAAATTAAAGATGCCCAATTTACATTGCCAGCCTTTCTAGACAAGAGAATCAAGATGACTGTCTTGGTGGCTGACGTCCCAGCATCGTATGGCATTTTGCTTGGATGAAATTTCTGCAAGGATGTGGGAGGAGAACTAAAAATGGACCTGTTTGAAGCAAGGATTCTTGTCCAAGGCGTAATGAAGAGATTGCTCCTTGAAAAGGAAGCAAAATACATGGTCACCCAAATATCAGCCCCTGTAGCACAAATTCTGTTTGAATCTTTAGGCAGGGGTAATTATTTATTTACCATAGGGGATGTTCATGTTTCTACAGATGAAAGTCCTAAAGCTGACAATCCAGGAATTGATGCAAACAAGACCTCAAGGGAATTGGTAGGGTGCAGTATAAACAAGGAAGGATCTTCCATCTCTAATGAAGAGAAATCTGATAGGAAATCAACTTCTAATGATGCTTCAATCCTGAAATCCAATGGCAACAATTTTTCCGCCAACGATGGAGTTGGGACTGTGTTGATATCTCCTCAAGGAGATATTCTTCCTTCATGCAATTTGCAAGTCAGCAACACCAACAACACAACTAGATGTGAATCTTTGTTGCTCGGATTGAAGAGTGTTCAAGATGAAGAAATCAAACTCCTTCACATCAAAGGAGATGTTAACCTGATAGTTTGTCAGGAGTTTGATGTGGACAATCCAGTCATATGCTGGACTGAACCAGAAGAATGACCAATTATGGTAATGGACCATGCTACTGCAAATCAAAATCAGACAAAAGAACTTTTCGCCAAGAAAGCAAGGAGTTATGGCTTTCAAATTGAAGACCACATCCTGCCTTGGAACAAGAAGAAGAAAAGGCCAAGAGGAAGACACATAAAATTAGTTTTTTGGTGGAGAGCTCCATTCGCCCATCACCATTTTTGGGGGCAAAATGTCTTCTTGCTGATTTATCAGAATAGAGCACTATTTTCATTGTCTCCCAAGAAGCAACATCTAAAATACTTCAATTCTTGAAGTATCAGATGATATCATCTGTACATATGTATATTTTTATAATTTTTAATTCTGTTTTGCTTTGTTTGTTTCTTTTTTTTCTGATGCTTTTCATTTCTGGGTAGCATGACTCCGTAACCCAATGGTACACATGAAGACACTGGAGATTCTAGATTCTACTCTTTTCAATTCTTTTTTCAATTGACAGAAGTTCCCCAACTGGAGCCAGCTATTGTCCCCCAAAAATATCACTCATTTTTGGGAAAACATTTGAACTATTTTGGTCTTATAGACCAAAATTGTCTCTTCTCTTTTTAAAATTTGTCCTGGGCATTCAAATTACTCATTTTTCAAGCTTCTCAAAAATTTACGGACTCTGCAGGTAGGTTCATTTCTACAAGTTCAACGAGCTTCACAGATTCTGCAGGCAGGTTCAACCAAAAGAATCAATTTATATCACTTGGTCATTTTTGGGATTGGTTCAGTGCCTTGTTTCAAACAAAAATCTCCATCGGCAAGCATCAACAGCATGTTCAACGTTTGGTTCATCCTTTGGTTCAAAGGCTTGGTTCATTTAATTGAACTATCAGCTTGAACCATCGGCTTGAACCATTTTGGTTCAAAGCCTTTGTTTAATCAAGTGGTTCAACACGTTTGGTTCAACGAAGATCAAAAAGACTTAGCCGAAACAAGGGAATGAACCATTGAACCGTTGAACCAAAGTTGGTTCAATCGGTTAGTTCAAGCAACAAAGTTCAAAGGAGTGCCCCAAGAGTCAAAGACACAAGTGCCCTTGCGAAGGTAATTCCCATGGAAAAAATTGACCAAGGCAAACAAATAGACAGAGACAAAAGCCTGACAGAATCCCGCAGATGTTGCCAAGTGTCGACGGCTGAGCCCCACTAAACTTTGTTTCTACGAATTGGCAGATATTGCCACGTGTCCTTCTTGAAGCTTGTTGGGAGCCTCCAAGTGTCAATATCCGTAGTCTCTTCCCTTAGTTTCATTGTTTCAAGCAGAGACCATGGTGAGCCCAGGGACGAGTGACTAAATGAAGCGGAACGCACCAAGTGTCTGCATCTGCACTACTAATAAATGTATTCGGACCATGCCACGTGTCCCTTGTAAAATTTGGTGGAAGCCGACAAGTGTCAATCTCCACAATTTCTCCCTCCTACTTCTTGTTTTCATAAAAACTGTGGTGGACCCCCAGTGAGCAGCTGAAGAAAGCAGAACGCACCATGTGTCATCATCTTCCTGACTCTCCAAAAATGAGCGAAAGCTGTCACGTGCCCTTTGTAAGTTAAGCATAACACACCAAGTGGCATCATCCACATGAATCCAAATGAGTTACGCATAGTTCTTTAGTGTTTCTAAAATGCAACGGAAGCTGACACGTGTCATCCTTTGTAGGATTCTCAAGAAGCAATCGGAAGCTGCCACCTTTTCCGGTGTAAATCTGCAGAGAGCGACAAGTGTTTGCACCCATGATTCTGAGTTTCTAATAAGTTTCAAAGCCTCTATCAATAAATTTTTCTCAGAGTCTCATGGAAGTTGCCATGTGTCTTCACCTATTTAGTAGAGTAATGTGTCACGCGTCAACTGCTAAAGACCAATAAAAAGTGACTAAGGAACAGAGCATCGAATTGAATCTAGGACCTGATTCAAATAACCAGAAAAGTAAGAACGATGAAGAAGGATCAGATTGCCAGGTGGACTTTGAAAGATATAAGATTTCAATAGTGTGACTTGTTTCTCTGCATTGAGAAAAGCAAATGGGTAGATGCCCCTAAGTTCCAGCTTGTCTTCATAACAGATTTCAATGCAACATGATGTGTTACTGTTCTCGAGTCGGTCTTGAAGAGGCTATATAAGGGACTCTCTTCTATTGTAAATATATCTCTTTTTTGACCATCAGAATGAAACTCTGCCCAAATTGAAAGACACTTTTGAGACTTTGAGCTCAGTTTGTTTATCATATTTTGTTATTGGAATAAGAAAGCAAATGGTTTTTCAGACTTTGTGCTGTAATATCTTTGTTTTTGAGGAAACTGTTCTTATGTCTTTTTCTTCAATATATCTTTTGTTCCTTTAATTCAACAAGCAGAATTAGTGATAGTAGTCAAAAAGGTGTCCTGAAGAGTCAACTGTGGAGAGACTTTGTACCCTCATAATTGCCTTTAGTGTGTTTTCTTTTCATTTCTGTGTAAAGGACCTTGGGGTGACTTTGTGCCCTCATTGTCCTTCGTATCTTACTCTTAAGCAATCCAAGTGAAGACTTTGTGCTACATCTCGATTTGTTGGTTAGTACATTCTTTGTTACATTTTGTTGTTACTACCTGGAGTATTCTTGTGGCTTGCTAAATAGTACTTCTGAAAGAAGAGGAGTGCTTCCTGTCATTTTCCTTAAGTTTCTCCTTTGATCCGCACACATCATCTCTGAAGAAAGAGAGATGGATGGTTTGTCCTACCCTTGAGTATTATTTTCTGTTTATATATATATATATATATATATATATATATATATATATATATATATATATATATATATATATATATATATATAGGGAACCTCCCCTTGATGAGAGGAGAGATTAGTTCCTTTCTGAGGTGGTAAACCTACACATTTGGACGACTAATCTTCCTACTTTGGCTGATCAGACCTATTTTGTTTATCAGTACACTGATCGACAAAATATTCAACCAACACTGCTGACAAAGACAAAGGACAGAATCAATGCCCACTCAAACCAAGACAAGTGGTATAGACAACTCAACAAAAGGAGTTAATACATTTACATAGAATATATCTATCAAAAACCAATAAAATAGATTGGTTTTCAAACTATAGAGGAGAACAACTCATGTTTTCACGCTTCACCATTAATGCACAACCAGTTGCACCCAGCGTTGAAGAGAGCATGGTCTAGCCACAATAACTTGGGGATGGCTTTGTTAGTTGCTAGGAGTATCCCATGCTTTTGCAGATCTAGGACAACAAGGGCGGTGACTTGGACATCTACATCATGGCTCTCCCATACGCAGTTTGAAGAATACGACAACAATATGGTCTTTTGGTCTCTGCAGAAGTGTTTAACTTAGCATGGGTTTTCATTTCTTGATTTGTTAGCTATCTTGTTTCCAATTCTCTATATATTTGTAGCTTCTTATTTAAAAAAAATCTCTCAGCTTGTATGGCGAAGCCCTGAAAGAATTTACCTTGAATCAGAAAGAGCATTTTACCTCCATTTGAGCTTGCATTTTTGCATATGTCTAGAGTTTTATCTTGTGTTAAGTCATTTTCTTTTCATGCTTTTATAAGTTTATTCCAGCATATCTAGTGCATAGTGATTTTCTTCTCTTGTAGGTCACAAGAAGTGTCTAAAGAAGTATAGGCAAGTGAATAGGCTATACAACAGTGTGTCTCAGAACACCTCTGGTAGTTCTTCCTCCTTATATCTCCATAGGATCTCCTATTGAAACATCGATGCATGAAAGGTTCTCATTTGAATGAAGTGTATGCTTGATGTCCATGGTTCAAAGTACATGCCAATGCTGAGTAGACCAATTGTTTTGGTACATCACTTCTTAGCTTAGGTCCCATTTTCAGTATTTCTCTCCCTTTTCATCCCCTCGCGTCCTCGGTCCCCCACCCCTGTTGTTAGCAGTAAGAAATCTAGGGCCTCAAGGTGCATCAAGGGGAGCTAGCCCCTAATCTAGAGATTCATCGCTCACGTTTGCAACCCACGGCAAGACGGATGTTTCCATTGTGTCGCGTAAATGAAGAGAGCCAAGCCTCCATTCAGAGAGTGCAATCCACTGCATCAACAGAAAGAATCTATAAAAGTCTTGAAAGTGCCCTGAAAAAAACTTCTACTCAAATAAAAATAAGAAACAATAATGACAAAATATTTTAAAAAAGCCCAATTTACAAAATCAATCAGAAAGAGTAAAGACTCACTTACTAAAGATGATTATATTACCGATTACTTAAAAATATTAGAAACACCTCTTCTCATCTTTTTTTATTCATATCTTTTAAAAATAGATTTGACATTCCGTTTATATTCTGGGTTCCATTAGCCATTATTAACATCTAGTGGACATTGATATCTAAATTATCTTTAAAATTAAAGTTGCATGCTTTTGCTACATATTTAATTTCTTTTCTTCATTCTTAAGAAAAGACATTTTTTTAAATTAGAGATTAATAAATTTTAGCCCAAGCTATACGTGTGAATGTGCCTATGCATTTTGGTTGTCTTCCATAATTGCTTATGTTTAATATTTAATATTAAATTTAGTATCTCTAAGTAACCCATGACAAGTCCAAGTTAGGCACAATAATCGATAGATTTAATAATGGATTAAGGCACAATAATGGTGCTTATTATTAAATATAAAGCAAAAAAATAATGGTGTTTATTATAAAATATAAAGCAAAAAATAATGGTGTTTATTTTAGAGCTGTTCCTTCCTCATTATAAGCGTTAAAAGATGCAATTGGATAGCGACCTCATTTTCGATTTTGCCAAGAAAGACTATTCAATGATAAAAGCGTGCTCCATAGTTTACTACCATTTGCAAAGATTCTTTTTGTTTTTTTAAGTATTAATTTGTGGTTTCAAGGTGGTGGCAATGAAATCATCTGTGAACGTTCACATAACAAGAATTTGTTAATTTTGAAATAAGGATTTGGTGAACAGAATCACATTATGGAGTGTTTAATATATAGTGATTTTTGAATTAATTATGATAAAAATTTGAAAGTGGATAATTTAATTGTCTTGTTTGAGAAGGTAAGGTTAAATAAAATATCTTTTTTTTTAAATTAAAATTTATAGTTAAAAATCTAATATAATAAAAAATAATAGACGTTTCAAATTAATAATGATATTGTTTTTACACGAAATACTCATATTACTATTCTTCATTCTATTAAAAGACAATTTTTATGTTGAACTAAATTCTTTAATATTATGAATGTTATTAAAATCTTTCATTCGATGTAAATGGAAATTAAAATGAGATTTCAAGGGACACAATCATGAGATTTTTAACCAGGTCCTATCCTTGCCTCCTTCGCTCCTCTCACTCGCAGAGCCCCCCTTGCAACTTGCCCCCTCTCCTTCGCTGCGCCCCTCCCTCTATTTGATCTTGCTTTGTTCATTGCTTCCACCCTTTACAACATGGTAAATCCAAATCTGAGATAGGCATCACTGTTAAGAAGAAGGGAAGACATTTTGAAGCAGAATTGTTAAGAATGGACGCTGAAGACTTGGTACGTAATGACTCCCAATGGACAATGAAAGACCTTCTCTCAAAGCATGAGAGAAAACAGATTTTAGCTTGCGGTTGAGATTATTGACTTTGATTTAGACTTACGTCTTTTTCAGTCTCTTTTTGGTGGGCTTCTGCTCTTGTTCTGCTTTTGACTCTTTTATAAAGTCTTGGTAAAATTCAGGGATTCTATAATTATTTCTAGTAACTCTTAATCGAATCGTGTTCTCCTTATAAAAAAAGTCTTATTAATCTTAATAGTGTAACTTATTTTTTATTGCTATTATATTTTCACTTGTCTTCAAAACTGAACTCTTAATTATATTCCAAAACTAATTAAAAACTTCAGTCAAAAACGTTTATCTTATATAATAAAAAAATGAAAATTAAAATAAAATGTAGACATCACAATCTTTTAAAGTCCTTCTTGATATAATTTAATAAGCAAAACGAAGAATATTCATATCATTATTCTTTTCATTTAAATACCAATACTTACATTCTTGGAAATGATGAGGAATGCAATTTTAAATACCAATACTTATGTTCTTCGAAATTTCAAGTGAGCATCATTGTGCATGGGATTAAATAAGGACATCATTCAATATAATCAATCAAACATTTTTTTAAACATAAAGTGGGATTGTAGAATAAATAAACGATTTCAATTTAATTGTAAAATAAATATTTAAATAAAATAATAAAGAATAAAAAAAAGAGTATTTTGAAAGACATGGACATATTTGTTAAAGTTTAATACATAAAATTGAAGTTTTGTAGTAAGATGGAAAGAACCTTTAGTAAATTAAGGACTTTGTATAGATTGTTAAGTTTTATTTCAAACCACTGTAAATATGATTTGTATGGTTTTGAGAAATATTAGGTAGGTGTAAAATTTTGTGATGGTTGTGTTTGTTATATTTAAATTTTTAAAACTTTATTTAATTTTGTGAAATTTTATATCAATTATTATAAAAATTTATTTTTTGTTATTTTATTAATTGAATAATTAAATTTAAAAATGATATATATATATATATATATATATATATATATATATATATATAGGGTTTATGTTACATTAGATTTTAATTAAATTTTTTTTATATTTTTTAGTGTTTTTAATAGTGTACAATATCGAATATAATATTTTAGTGATGTAAATTTATATAAGGTAATGTCATATTAATAAGAATTGTGGTGTTATAATAATTTTTTTATATATATTTGCTTGATTTCTCTAGAATGTTTGTAAATGTTCAATAGATTGATATGAACAATAAAATGTTAGATGTTTTTTCAAATGAGCCATAGATGCTTAAATGCACTAAGATACCTTTACATTTAAAAATAATCCAAATTCAAATCAGGGACCTATTAGTTCGCAAACCAACATCAAATAGTTGAAAAAGTTAACAAGATGAGGTCACTCAACACAAGTGCACCATAACCAACTTAAACCATCCAAAACCTCAAAAATGAACTCACTATGTTTCTAGGTGCCAAAAATGTAATTAGTATGTTTATAAGGGGACCACCATATGACCAAAAAAATGAGGACAAAGAAAGGGAGGAGATATAAGAAGGTGGATACAAAAAATAAAAACAAACACTAATAATGCCTAATTTAGACAAATAGCTAACAAATTAATAGATACTTTAGAAAAATATAATTTTATGATTTATAAATACATAGGATCTATTTTGAGGAGTTTGCATAATGCCCTACTTTGATGTATGTGTATGTCTGTGTGTGTGCATACATATCAAAATAATACAAACATGGTATGAATACAAGAATTCGTGCCCTTAAAACACCTAAAGCAAACTTAAATGCACTTGTAAATCTTGCAAGAACATTCTTTTCTCCTACACAAGCATGGGTGAATGCAGAAAATAATGATATATTGAAATATAAAAATTTGAAAATGATATACTTGATTTGGTCAAAGATGTGATAATGGTCCTATGAGACCACATGCCTCTAAATATGTGTTGAATCCTACATACATTTCTAAGTACAACTTTTACTAGCAAAAATCAAGCAAAAAATTATTATGATCAATGCAAAAAATAATATCAAACAATATCTTGAATATATCCCATCGTGGGAATAGATGGTATGCCCTCATGGGTATGTCTAGGAGTGAGCGAAATCTGAATTCCCCCTTATATAGGAGTGAACATTATGTTTCATATATGGAGTCTAGATAAAATGAGTGGAATATATTCCCCCCTTTTGATATGTAGAATGAACATGTGAAGCACATGTCTCAAAAGAAAGGAATTATGTGCATCATGTATAAGATAAGAAATAAAATCGACAATGCTTAACATTGAAAGATGTGATCTTAGAAGCATGTATGTTATTGTCCCATCCCAATTTTCTCATTAAATATGATTTTATTATTAAATAGATTTTATGTGGTCAATATTATTTAATTATTGCTGTAGAAAACTATTTTTCATTATGTTGATGTATGGACAGACATATAATGATTATTTTGTATGACTCATTACTTGATTGGTTAGCTATATATGAGTTTTATATACATGTGAGTTATGCTTATTCAATATTAATATACTTTAGTAGTATTTATATTGATTATCATGATTACAGACTAACTACTATTTGCATTTATGAGGTGGATGCAAGATAAATTCTACTCTCCAATCAGATATGGAAGGAAAGTATCATAAGGGAGGATGCTATAGATAGAAATGTTGGAGGTGTTGAGATTCGATAATGAACCCAACACACACCACTTAGCATAATAAAATACATGGTTGCTTTAATTTTTATTGTGTTGATTTAATTTATGTTTGGATGAGTTGATATGCTTTAGATTTATGTTTTGATACTAATCAATCTCATTATAATTGTTACTGCTTGTTGGATTATGATATGGTTGTCATTATGGAATGTTATAATTATACATGTTCATAGATGACTTTATTTTTGGTTGACTACATAACCTCTTACAGGGTGTAACTTTGACATTCAACAAAAGTATTGTTAGAACATGAATACATTTAACAAGGAAACAAATTACATGTTTGAACTTATAGAAAAATGATTTTATTAAACTTTACCTAACCTAGACGTAAGGTATCTAGGATGAATTAGCTCCTAAATACCTAATGGTTACCTAGGTATGTGGCATTGATTGTTTAAATGTTTTGATTAATATTTAGCTTTGATTATGTTATGCTTAAGAGGGAATAGACATTCAATATTTTTTTATTAAAACATAATTATTATGTTAATTGACTTATTATGTCAACCCTAATTCTAGAAACATCATTTGGTTTTATGGCTTGGTCATTCAGACCATGCAAACTATGATGGTGAGGGTTTGACTGTGAGTTGAAGTAAATAATGGAGAAGTTTGTTAGTTCAATGGTTAGGCTGGGAGACATGGAGAACATGCCACAAATTTCTAGTTTGATGGTGAGTCTTTCTTGCAGTAATGGAGAATGGATCACCATGATTTTAAGGGTTTTTAAAAGTATGTAAAGGATTGCAAAAGCAATAAAGGAGGTTATATTTTTTAGATTAGAGGTAAGCCATGGTAGACAAAGGAAAACAATTATATGACTGAGTGTTATTTCACATGGTTTATTGGTATGACTGTGTGTAGTGTTTTTAAGACTTAGTGTGTTATTTTGTGTAAACGATCAAGTGTTTTTAAAATGGGTTGAGATATTTTTGGTTTAAGGTTTGACTTAAGGTTTCTAATATTCAATAGTAGACTGCGTATTTCTTTGTTAAAATGAAATGTAGTGAGTTCATTGTGTATGATCATTTATGAATCGATGGCATGATTATTGTTGGACTGGGTTTATACGGTTATTTTTAAGGAAATATTTGTGACTGTGATTTAATTTTTGTATAGTGAAATTACTGAGAGTTCATTATCCTTATGACTTGGAATATCATCTTGGGTTTAGTTTTTATTAGATAATATTTAACTGTGTATATATGGATGTGTGTATGTCAACTGTATTTAAATGAGTATTGGGTCAACTAAATATATATAGTTGTGTTAACTATGGATAAATTTATTATGTTTTGATATCAAGTTAGTAAATGTCAATTGTAATAATTCAGGTTTTAGATTTGTTTTGGTGTTGGATATATAATAATATATTTACATGGGTTTGTATTCATTATAATTATGAGTCAATATAAATAGCTGGGAGTTGTTATAGGATAAACCTAGGTTATATATTTGACTATATATATATTATAATTATTTGTGAACATGTTATTATGTGCATTCATTTTAGGTTTTTGAATACTTGTGATGTTATTTGATTTATATTTTTGTTTAAATATTAATTTATATTCCTTAAGTAGGGCACTTGAAATATGAACATATATACATACATATATATGTAATTATGGATTATACATATAGACAAGTATATTCTATATGATTAGTTCACACACACACACACACACACACACACTATCACTTACAATTATAAGCATAAGTATATAAATAAATGTATGATCATTTATATGTATATATTATACCATTTGAAAATTAATGGCTAAGGGTTTAAATGTATATAGATATAAGTAGACATACTTGATATATATGTTTATGCGGATAATGTGGGTTGTGAGTAGACATTTTAAAAAAGTGAATAGATTCATTCATATGCAAACTAAGATTTATATCATTAATTTATAATATTTGTTTAGTTATAAATTATGAGTGAATTAATTAATAGCTAATTAGAATAATAAATGTTGTATTTATTATTTTTAATTTTCTTAGGATTTATTGAGAATTTCTTGAAATGTATTATTTAATAATAATTCTTGTGAACATGGGATGTTATTAAGATTTGGTCAATTCTTAGATATTATGATGATTGCTATAAAATAATTATATATGCAATATTGCTTTAATGGAAAATGGATATTGGTTGTATTGGAATGTAAGAAATATATTTGTGATAATAATTTGTTATTATTTAACATGAAGTTATTTTTATATTTCTTGTATTTAATTATTGTGGTATTAAATACTAATCTGCATGAAAAATATGTGGAATTATTATATATAGATTATTAAAAATATGGTATTAATGAACTAATTATTATTATCATGAGACAAAATTCTTATACATATAGTTAGAGTATTTAATATTTAGATTATATGAGATACAATTAAGTGTATGTGATATTATGATTGATCTAATAGATCATTAATTATATAAAAACTTTGGTCAAAGTAATGTTTATAGTTAAATGTTATCATTTTACATGTTTGATTATATGCATGTATGCATGATGTCATGTTAGAATGAATTTATTTATGATATGCTACATGTAATTAGACTTGTACAACACACAGATTCTAGTTATTATTTAACATGAGAATATTTATATATTTTTTGTATTTAATTAGACTCATACAACACACAGATTCTAGTTATTATTTAACATGAGAATATTTATATATTTTTTGTATTTAATTAGACTCGTAAAACACACCATTTCCTAGTTAGGCATTGCATGTGAAATCTATAGTTTATGGTTGGTGTAAAAAATCACTCTGATGATGCTCTCCCTCTCTTCTAGCAATCAAGTAATAGAGACTCTTACTCATGATTTCAGTTTATTTACATATAATGAGTTAATAGACACTTTTTGGTTTCATGAAATATTGTATTTATTTATATACACTCTGATGTAAAAACATTTTATTATTGTACTTGATAAACAATATTTTGGATGATCTTATTATATAATAGTATTGTATTAACTTTTAGCAGTTGGCTGAGTTGTTATTATTCAAT
Source organism: Torreya grandis (assembly GCA_037957365.1). Lineage (NCBI taxonomy): Eukaryota > Viridiplantae > Streptophyta > Pinopsida > Cupressales > Taxaceae > Torreya > Torreya grandis. The sequence goes on from JARHVA010006664.1 coordinate 782,948, forward strand.
AACTATACCATTATGATGGACCATATTTGTAATTCTATTGACTTTATTAATCTGATCATTATCTAAATGAATCATAATAATTATTATGAAAAATAAATTTAGTTAAAGATCAATTAACTAATCTATTAAGAATGATCTGAATTGATTATTAAAGTAAAGTTAAAAAAATTACTATTATTTGAGTTAAACCCAATAAGGTTCTAATAGTTATAAATAATATTCCATGTGTAGGTATATGATTTCATCAATATAAGAGCATAATTAATGAGTCACTCATAATTTAAATGGAATAAATATAACACAAATGGTAGTGTGCCCCATATGAATACAAAATATAAGTAGTGTCAGATCAATAAGAAATGCTATGTGTAGGCCTAAACTATAAGGATTACAATACTAATAGCATATAATATAACAATGGAAATCATTATTTTGAGTTATTTCCCCAAATAGATGAATTATATAAATCATGAAAACATAGGTAAGAACATGAAAAATATTTGAATTATATGGATTTTGAAAAATAAATAAACTTTGAGACACGTGTTAACATATGACCAATCAAAGATTGAATTGAGAATAACTAAAGTACAAGGATGCAAAAGCAAAAGGAAAATAAATCATGAAATAATTACAAATGAAAAAATGAAATTCAATTATCGAGAATAAAAGATACAAAGTAAGTGAGAATCGAATGAGAATAAAAAAGTAACAAAAAAAATGTCAAATGGAAAAGATAAAATGTGCAAATAATTGAATAAATATGAAGTGAATAAAATAAAATTTCATGATATAAAAATAAAATCACAGAGAAAAAAAATATAGTAACATGATAAAATATGGGTCTCAAAGATAGAACAATCTCAAGTTCATAATATTAGTTAGATTCTTTAAAGGTTTTCCTTCTAATATAGCTATACAAAATTTTATGTGATTATAAATGGGCCAAGCCATATATTCTTGAATTTTCTTTTATGTTTTTTGTTTGCATCTATATTTTTCTAACTTTATTTCAACACTTTATTTACCCATATTGAATTATCTTGATCTAATATTCTTGTTATAATCCTTGTTACACCAATTTTGTAAACTCTTAAGTGCTCAATAATATTAAATATATTTTCATATAACATTTCCAACTAATATAATATTTTTTTACATTTTTTATTGTCATCAATAATTCATTTTAGTGACAATATCAACAATGTAATCTCAAGCTCAAGGGGAAGAAATAATAATTCTATCCCATAAACTAATAAATAAGGAGTTGGCCCCATAAATGTTTTGACACTTGTTCTAAATGCCCCTGAAGCTAGATGTATTTAATTTTTTCCAACCACTACAATGTTCATTCATTATTTTTTATATAATATTAACAATAGTGTTACTATAATATTTATCTTGACCATTTGCATGTGGGTGGTAAGGATTAGATAATGTATGCTACTGATCATGTATATACAATCAATTTTATTTATTGAATTTTTCTTTAAATATGAATTATTACAAGTAATAATCAAAGCCCGTACATTGAGTCTTGAAATATTATGTGTCGTAAAGAGATTAGCGGTATTTTCTAATGTCACCACTTCTAGTCACTTTTTAAAATATTTTATTATTGAAATAATGAAACTATGACGTTATGAAGATAAAGGGTTAGTATTTCCAACTAAATCAAATCCCTATATGGATAATAGCTATGGTGAAACTATGAGTTGTAACTCTTTAGATGGCCCACATTTGAGGAATGTTATATCTTTGGAAAATTTAACATATCTTAGCATATTCATGAAAATAATATATTATTGTATTCTAATAATAACCTATTAAATAAACCTATGTGACATGGCATTTTCACTAAAGTTTCCATCACATTCACTATCATAAAGTTTTTAGAATGAATTTTTATCTTCTTCACATCTAAGACATATAAATAATTTTCCAATTAAAGTTATTCTGAAGAGTACACCTCTAATAATGACATATTTGGTTGCATCTATTTGTAACTTAATTTTATTATTCCTTAAAAAATATAGATGAATTAATTCTTATAAATAATTGAACATGTCAGCATGCCATTCTGAATTTTTCATACCACTTTTTAGTACTAATGCATGTAAATATTTCTAATTATGTAACTTAGTGGTAATGTAGTCATATAAAATGTCATTTGAGTGCAATAAGTGTCATTTAAGACCACCTTGTCCTTAGCTTAGACCTAGACCTATATTAGGGCCTCTCTTGATCATTTTCCCATTTTGTGATAATCCAACCTATTATCAGATAAACCAAAAATAATAATAAGCAAACCCTTAGGGATCCATGCCCATTATTCATCAGTTCCTACCACTTAGACATTAGCATGACCCTTTGGACACTATTACACTATGCTATTAACCTAAGGACCACACTATTGTCCTTTAGCTCTTTGCTCCCACAACATATATCTTTCCATTCCTCAAAGCATTTCCAGGGTTGTCTTAGATCTATTTCACTTCTTGAAAAGCACTAGAATGTTATATATAGACCACTTTCATTCATTTATCCACTAGATGAAAATCAAATTAAAATACTCATAAACAAATTCAAAAACAATTGTAATACTTCTGGATACACCCATCTATAATAAACCAAAGCTCAAATTACTCAGATTTCTAGTCTCAAGTCACACTCAAGGCATTTAAAGTGACACCCATACTAACATTCACTTACAATTACACTAGCACTTATATTGGGAGAACTACATCATGATTAATCCCCTTTTGAGGTATTGGTATGTAGACAATGCTCAACACATTGAGTGTTGCGATCATTTCCAACTTACCTTTCTAACGCTACTTGTTCTACTCAAATACCCTAAAAAATATAGAGGCTTAGGGTTTTGCATTAAAATCAATCAAAATAGGTAACATACAATAAACTAACATCTATGAACATAGGCAAATACTCCCTCAAATTAGGTGAAGCTACACCCATAAGTTCATTATCCTTATTTACAAAAGGACACTACCATGGCCTAGAGGACACTAACATGGTAGGCTATCATCCAGGGAACCACACTATTATCTAGGAGGGTTTTTGACTTTGGGTTCATGTTCATGACACTTGAAATAGTTCTTACACTATTTTACAACTTGTCATTCTTTCATTCATCTCAATCTATTTATAGCTAAGTAAATATCTTCTAGTTTATTTTCTATTTATAAAATAATTAGAAAAGTGAACTATTATACAAATTAGTGGCTAGAAATATTGCATATTTATTCCCTAATTTATTATTCTATAACTTTAGTAACCTAAAATTTTACATCCCATTAATCCCTTAAAATTTAAATCATTTTTGGGCACCTGACTTACTTAAAATAGTGCAAAAACTCTAACCCTATACTACCTTTAGGGTTTATGTTTCCATCCTTTCTATAAATCATACTTAGATTTTATATCCCTATATCTTTTGATTTATTATTTTGTCTAATCATGATAATAATGATAGAAGATGTTTATCACTTTCCAACGAAAAAATTTGTACTTTCATTCACATGCTTATTTCCTTTTATTTGGAATCAATTCAAAGAAGCTATAAACACATATGTACACAATATATTATATCAGTTAAAATATATTTCATATATCATTATTTATATAGAATATTATGTTTCTATTATGTGGAATTTAATCAAGACGAAAATCATCACATACATAGAGGATATAATACATAAGCTAAAAAACACATTACCTAAAATTAAAAAATATCCTTTAGATGCCTTTTGCTCTTTGTTTCACTTTGATTCCTTACATGTCACTACTAAACATAATATAACATTAGTGAGTTCACTTATCCATCCTAATTCCTGACCCTCCTCATCTAACTACTATCCTACTCCTACTACCATCTCTGTGCTCATAGTAGACCCTGTGATCTAGGCTATGATGTCCACAAGGGGTCTTGAAGCATGGAAAGTTAAGCCACCCATGGTTATAGATTTTTTAATAATAGAAATGTTCCTCCAATCATAATTTCCATTTTTGAGCTTTTACAACTTTTTGATGCATATAAAGATGTTTTGTATGCAAAACTTTGTGATACTAAGGTACCATGCACAACAAATCCAAATTATGTTGATTACATAATCAATAATATGAAGTGAACTAAGGAGAATATCTCATTTTAAAAATAATATCTCCCACTTAACACATCATAAAGTAACATCTACCTCTTTACATCCAATTACGAATTAATGATGTGGTTGTCAAATGGGTGTTAGTCGATAATGGATCCAGGTTAAACATTTTTAATATCTCTTTTCTATGGCTTATTAATATAAATTCTAAGGATTTATATCCTTATGATATGAAAATATGAGTATTTGATAATAGTCAACACAAAATTTTGGGATAATAACACTAAACCTTACATTGGGACCCATAACACTACTTACAACATGTCAATTCATGCCTAATGATCTTAATTACAATATTTTGCTTATGATACCTTAGATTCATGATATGCACATAGGACCCTCAATGTTACCTAAATTTTTAAAGCTTAGTTATAAATGTTTTATATACACATGCCCTAGGGATCATGAAACATTAAAATATTGTCTAAATACAGAGCCCTCACATAACTATGTTCCTCACATGGACTTTGATATAACACCTATGCACTCTACTATTTAAAATTCATGTATGACTCCATCAGACACCTCAATATCATATGATGATAGATTAACTTCTCCATTAACATTAAAATATTTCAAAAAAATGGGCTATAGAAGACAAGACCTTAGAAAACATGAACAAGGAGTTCTTAATCCTATTGAGGCATTTGATCAAAAAGCAGGTAAGGACTTGGATATAAGGATAACACATATAATGTTAAGTCTTCTCACCATGCATATCACCATATATTTTTTTTCCACCCATTCCACATACATAAAATACAGCCAATCATATCTTTTCACTCTTAGTTGTTTACCCCAACCTTATCAATAATACCATTTATCTAGATCTACCCAATTTTGATGAGTTCTCTAATGATGAAGCTATCTTAGAATTATTATGAGAATAAGAGGATCTCCCTTCATTGTATCATAATAATAGGTTTCCTTATTCCAAAAATTCATAGGTATACTTTGGTGAGATATTTAACACTTCAGATGATATCTCCACTGACATAGATGCCACCATACATTCAACACCTTAAACTGCTAATCAATCTACATTACTTAATGAAGAGATGATTGAATAAAATTATGGCATAAAAATTGATCCTCATACAATATTATTAGCTTATAAATTGCATAAATAAGAGGATGAAGATATTTGATAGATTTTAAATCACTTCCTTGAAACTTTTATTTGGTCCTATTCAGATATGCCAGACATCGATCCTTCAATCATAGTACATAGGATTACACTCTATCTAGATGTAAATCTAGTTTAAAAAATAATTAAAAAATACATCATAAGGTGGATATTTTAATCAAATATGATATCCAATGCCTCATTAATTCAAGCTTAATTTTACCAATTGCTCACCTCGAATGGGTATTTGACATTGTGCTAGTTGTTAAACCTAATGACCAAATTCAATGTTACTCTGACGCTAGAGATTTAAATAAAGCATGTCATAAGGATGACTTCCCCTTACCTATTAACATATATATAATAGTAGAATCCACATTAAGATATGAGATGTTGTATTTCATGGATGGTTTTGTTGATTATAATCAAATTAAGATAGCTGAAGAGGATGAATAAAAAAATTCTCCATGGGATACCTTTTGTTACACAGTCATCCCCTTTGGATTAAATAATGTTGGAGAAACATACCAATGAACTATGACCCAAATTTTTCATGATATAATTCATAAAATAGTCAAAGACTACATTGATGACTTATTAGCTAAATCAAAAGAGTGACAACATCATGTAATTGATTTATGATAGATTTTCAAAAGGCTGAGACAATATAGTGTTCGACTCAATACGAATAAATGCTTTTTTATTGTCACATATGATAAATTATCAGAATTCATAATATACCAACATGGAATTGAGGTTGATTCAAACAAAGTTAAATCTATAATGGATATGTCTCCACCTACAAACTTAAATCAAATTTGATCTTTACAGGGTAAAATCCAAGCCGTACATTATTTTATGGAACAAATAGTAGATAAGACTCAGTCATTAAAAATATTACTCAAGAAAGATACCAAATTAAAATGGGATATTAAATTCTAAGAAATATTTGATACACTAAAATAATACTTGGTTAATCCAATAGTATTGATACCACTAATACCTAATAAGCCACTTATCCTTTATATTTCAACCATTGATCATACCCTTAGTGCACTCTTAGCACAACATGATGACCAACGTAAAGATAAATTTATTTACTACATAATTCATACACTTATTGATTATGAATAAAATTATTCCATAATAGAAAAACTTTATTTAGAACTCGTATTCACTACAAAAGCTTTGACACTATATGATTAATAATGAGACACAAGTTATTACAAAAGCAGATCCCTTAAAATTTCTCATGTCTAACCTATATCTATTTGATTGTACTACCAAATGGGTAATGTTACTCATACAATAAAATATAAATATCATGTTACAAAAATTGATAAAGGGCTAGATAAGTGTAGATTGATTTAACTTTTAAGGGATTATGAAATGTAAACCCTAGGTTGTTAAAGGGTCTGACTACAGTGAATTAGGGGTGTGACATATAATAAATATAGCCATTGATTTGTGCAAAAATTTAAAATAATTTGATATTTATAAAAATAAAAATTAATGACATATATATGTAATTAACTAGAAACAAAATGAGACAGATGATCTAGAGGTTGGAAATTAGGCATAAGCGCTGATCTAGATGTCATGAATAGGATCTAAGTGTCAAAAATCCTCCTAGATAGTAGCACGGTACCTTTGATAGTAATGCACTATGATAATGTCTTCATAATTATCACTAATTTACTTATGTAGGGATTGATGTGAGCTTCTAAGATTAGTTATGTTTGAGTTTGATAGGCCTATTCCTTTGTGGATGAAATCTATATTGTTTGTCTATGATCTATTTTGGACTGATTTCATATGCAAACCTTAGATTATCCATATTGTTAGGGTATTTGAGAAGAATAAGTAATAAAAATGTGATGTTATATGGGTAGGATATATTTACTCAACACCCCAATATGTTTGAGAGTTGCTTACATACCTATACCTTGAGAGGGGATCGACCCCAATGTAGTTCTCCCAATCTAAGTTCTAGTGCAAGTTGCAAGTTAATGCTAGTATGAGTGTCAACTTAAGTGATTTAAATGAGAATTAAGACTAGAAATATGTGCTATTATTATCTTAGGGTGAATTTAGATGATTATATGTAGAAGTAGGGAAGAATAGGGATCAATAACCTTGATTATTCACTACTTGTTCTAAGCTTGTTTGTGTATTTTGCATCTAATTTCCATCTAGTAGATAAAGGGATAAAAGTCATGTATATATACTAATTTAGTCCATTTTCAGAGTGTGTAATAGGTCTAAACCAACCCTAAGTGTCTTAGGAATTTAAAATATATCCATTGGGGTTAAAATTAGGCAAAGGACACTAGCATAGACCTTTCATCACTACTGAAGTGTGTTAGTATCCAAAGAATCATGATAGTGTCCAGGTGGTAAAACCTAAGGCACTATGGGCCTAGATCCCTAGGATAAGGTTTGGAAATTATTTTGGGATACCTATAGATGTATAATTCTTGTAAAAGATTAGATAAGGGTTGAAAGAGGATCTAAGATAGGTCTAGGGCTAAGATAGGGATGGATGGTCTCAAGTGACGCTCATTACACTCAAGTGACATTTTTATATGACTAGATCCACCCCCTTTATTATATAAATTTAAAAAATTAAAATGACTATCATAAAGGAAAAATAAGTGTACCTAGATTTACCTAATAAGCAAAACCCTTAAATCTAGGTCTGAGTATGTGAAGTCTGCTCCATTGTGTATCCTTTAAATGAAACATGGATAAATCAGTACTTACTTAAGGAATATCAAAAACAAAGCCAAAACTGAGTAAAGAGAGAGAGAGAGAGAGAGAGAGAGAGAGAGAGAGAGAGAGAGAGAGAGAGAGAGAGGAGAGAGAGAGAGAGAGAGAGAGAGAGAGAGAGAGAGAGAGAGAGAGAGAGAGAGAGAGAGAGGAGAGAGAGAGAGAGAGAGAGAGAGAGAGAGAGAGAGAGAGGAATAAATACACCTCACTAGGTATGTAAACTAATGTAAAAACTTGGTGACATCATGTTGTGTGTGTAATTAGTGATCAAATGTTAAATATTTTAGATTACGTTAATGGCTTACTTAATCCCCATGTGTGGGTGGATCTATAAATTAGTCCGGTTTTGACTTTATCATTTCCCACCCTTGCTTGGTAGATCATACACTATGAATAACTTAGATTGGACTAATGGATTATCTAATACCCTTATGTAGGTGGCTAAAGAACTCAAGTAGGCTATGAATCCATCGTCACCTACCCAAGTGTAGTAGACTGCATCTATGACTAAAACTGTATGATATAATGGAAACTATGTAGGATGGATCTAGGGCCACTCAAAAACTCTAAAATGTAAAATGAACAAGGGGCCTCTTAGGTACTCAAGAATGTAGCTCAAGGACTACGTGAAAATTCCAACCACTATAGATGGAATAAGTCATTAATCTAGTGTGAAACTTTACAAAAATGGTATCTAAGGTATACAATGCAAAGAATGACATGTATTTGTCAATCCATCTGAGATGAGATGTTACAAAATTGATCATGTGGAAATAATGTGCCATGCACATGCCCCTAATTATGATATTTATGCATATGGATTCTGGACTAAGTTGTATCAATTTGTGTTCGTGTATATCTGAAACTAAAATGAGAGTGATCATTCTGTGTATTATGCCCCCAATCTGAGTAAACCTAGTATGATTCTATGCAAACTTGAGCATAAACTGATCAAATTTAATAACTTATGATTGAAATTATGTAAATATGGATTGTAACTATTGCGTTCTTCTATAAAATATATATTTTCCTATTTTTGGGGATACTAGATAGTAGCTTAGTTCCTTGGACATTACCACACTGTGTCTTGATAGTGTCCTCTATGTTATTTTTATACCAAACTAACTCTGATCTTTGTCTGACTATCTTTCACTATATTTCTTGATTCTAAGCTCTATGATTCTGTGTCAGCATAATGAAAATTATACTCTAAGTGCACTTAGATGGCTTGATCTTTGTGATAAACCCTTTTAAATTCCCCCTCTTTTGAGGGGAGTTATGGTATCTATGCAATAACTATCCTTAAAATAAAATATTTGCATGATGTGTGCTAGATTTAACATATATTATATCTACATAATAAACTAATATAATGTATATACATGACATCAGAATGTAAAATAATCTGAGCATAAGTTGGTAATGTATGATGTATGTTTGATCTAGCATTCACAAGGTTGTCAAGATAGATATAAAAATGTAAGCATGTATATGAACAACAAATATGAGTAATAATCTATGTAAATACCTAGGGAGATGGGGCATGATGTCCATCAAGGCATCCAAGAAGAAAGGGGAGATGTATGAGAGCACTCATGGCATCACAAATTGAGTGTAAGTCTAACATGAAAGAGACAAGTGTCATGGCCATGATGCATACATGAAAGCATACATATTAACATATGAGGCATGCAAAGTAGGCCAAGGGGCCATAATACAAGGGACATGGGCACATGTCACTAGATCTTGGAAAGTAATACACACAAGGAAATGTTCAAATTCCCACATATGCAAATAACAAGTAAGTTGGCTTAGAGATACATATAAGGACATGTTCAAATATACACATGCATAATAAATAAGGCACACACAAGGACATGGACACATGTAAAAATCATACATATAATGAAAAGAATTGGCGTAGAGCCATAAAATAATGGCATATTCAAATTCCCTCGAATAGATGTAGAAATAGGGACATAATCAAGTCTAAACTAGGAGAGTTAGAATTTAAAGTATGTATGAACATGTGGTAAAAATATATATAAGATCAAAGATGTACATAAATGAGTCTATAATAGTAGTATTCATAAAAAAACTTAGTATAAGATGGCCAATATCAAGATATAATCAATGTTAAATCTATGATATAGAGTATAGAAAGATGTAATGTGACAAACCAAAATCTATGTATAAGATGCCCCCAATGGGTGAATGTATCGATGATTAATTTGTGTATGTTCCCCTAGTGGGTATATAGTAGCAACTCTAGATCTATGCACTAGACCTGAGTCCTATAATAATCTATAAACACTCGAAAATAACAAGTGAAGCATGTATGAATGACAAAACTAACTATACTAACATAGCTAACATATGTAGTACTTGTCAAGTATATAAATAATATGAACATGGATATGTAAACAATCTAATTTTTTTATTTTCTTAGAAAATATTTGAATGTTTTTGTTTTTTAAACATACTAAATATTTTTTGTGTTCTATGAGTATAAAAACTATGTACAATCAAGCATGAAAATGAAACTATGTAAAAGGAGCAATATAAAGGAAATTATGTATAAGAAGCATGATAAATGAAATTATGAATAAGGAAACTAGGGGTAAATTAAAATGTGTATAAGTAGGCTATAAATGAGTGAAAGTGTGTACAAAGAGAGTGTTATTGATAAGAATTTGTGTGCTAGTAAGGAATGGTGTTATAAGCCCAACATGTCATTGATGGGATGCCTCTATGTAATATATGTGGCATTTTCACTTTCTAAATGGTCTATATCATAATAATATGGGTTAGTCAAATCATATTATTAATTTTGATTGAAATGTCTAGATTATTAATTGGTATCTTACCATTTAAATTGTATCCACTGTAGGTATAACTTGCTTTGAAGATTCTATTTTTAGAAACCTCTTTTGAGAATGCTTGTTTGCTTAGTCTGATTCTGAATGTACAACTTAAGTTATTTCTATTTTTATAAGATTTCTTATGTATATGGATATTTTTATTTAATAAACTAATCTATGAATGATTTTCCTTAGTATTTTCCATAAATACCAATCCTTGTTTATCAACATCATCAACTACTAGAAAAGGACTAGTGATTCCTTGGGCCTATTTACCCAAACCTTGACCATGACAATCAAACTATTGTTGATATTTTTGACCAAACCAATCTATTTTAAAATTTTGAACTCATTTTGGAGATGTGTATTTTTATCCTTTACTTGTTTTATTTGTGCTTGTATAATTTATTGCTTTGATTTTGCTTTGTGAAGTTTTTTATTGTTCTGAGTTATGGTTTGGTAACCACTTTTTTACTATTTCTAAATTTAACGCTTTTTGAATTTGTGCAAGTGCCATTGTATGTTATTTGGATGATGTGTCATTTTTTGAGTCATCTACATAAATTCCCTATTGTATTTTCCTTTTCAATGTTAAACATGAATTAGTGTGGTGCCCATGTATTCTATGACATACACAATAATATCTAGATCTCCTTATTGAATGTAGAAGACGTAGGTTGATCAATGTAGCTTTAATAATTTGCCTTAAAATATCACTTGGAATTATATTTTATCTTTGAATAAATTTTGAATCACTAGTTGTGGATGCACTTTTGTGTGATTTCTTTCTTTGATATATAACATTACTTGCCACAAATTGACTAGGTGAAGATGTATATACATGATCAACACTAGTGTGCCCTAGAGGCTTTTGTCTTATAATATGATTTTATAATGTTGAAATATTTTCATGTAATAGTTGATCCTAATTTTTTAATTATGAAATTAACCTTCTCATATTGATAATTTGATCCCTTAGAGTTGTTAGGAACCCCTCCAAGGAAGCACAATTGATTACTTTTCTTATAAGCAATTAAACACGGAATTATACCATAATGATTAACTAACTAGATACTTGAAACAAAAAAGAATTTGAGAGACAATACACAATCTTGTATTAAATACTCTTAGAAGAAAATACAATAAAGAAGATGCCACTTCTTCTTCCACCTCAAAGGCTTGCCACACCTCAAGACCTTCTTCCCTCTCTCTCTTGCTCAACCACAACCAACTCAACAACCTAAGTTGTTATCCCCTCCTTGAATGCTTCAACTGATCTCCTTGACCTTACACCTTGTAGATCTCCTTGACCTTGCTTCCTTGCTTTAATGCTTTTACTTGCCTTCTTGATTACAATACATGCCTCATGGGTCTTTAAATAGGATCCCATGCATACAAAAATAGACTTCTAATTACAATAATTAGACACGTAGCTCGAGACTATAATTAGCCCTTTAACATGCAAACACTCACTTCACTTAATTGACTGTTCATCAACAGTAGTTTTGGAACTGCCACAGGCGACCGACATCGGTCCCTATCTATCTAGTTCTGATCGACGTCGATCGACTCCCTACCAACGTCGATTGCCTTCTACACTGTATGTGACTGACATCGATTACACTGCTAATGCCAGTACTTCTAGAATCATCAACCTCTCCATGTCTACAACAGTTGAAGCTTTTAGCTCCACAACCTAACAATCTCCCACTTGGAGATAAATAGTTGCAACTGTACCTATACCTATACACCATCTAGTTTGTTCCCTTGGCTCTGTATCCCTTTTCAAAATCACTCTTGAAGACCAACCACCACAAAACCTATGATGCTATACCTATCATCCAAGTCCCCTGCCACATCTGAACTTTCTGACAACTCCCACTGGAGACAAAATCAACCTGTGATCTTCCATGTCTCTTATGCCAAAAGAATTTTGCTGCTCCCAAATTCTTCATGACATACCTCTGAACTAACTTTACCCTTAGCTCAGAAACTCCCTGTATATGTAACCCTATAATAAGCAACACAATACAGTAACAGGATAATGTAGCTAATATTATCCAACCTGGTAAAGATAAATACAATGGTCAAACCTCTATTGTCATGCAGCCTACTCAAGACCATATACCCTAGCCTTCTATCTCACGTGTCCATCCACTCTCTTCTCTAACATGGGAATCCATCCCTCATCCAGTGCTTTCCTCCAGCTAACAACTCCACCAAAAAATACCTGTTTGGTTCTTCTCTAAGGACTCACACTCCTCATCCATCCCAAGTTCCCACTATTTTTGGATTCTACCTGCATTGCCTCTTCATATCTTCCTAATTATTGACCATCAGTAAGCAATATAAAGAAGGTGAACAATGAATATGAGGTTCACTTACCCTTTCTGACCTCCATATGGGCATTTGAGATTCCTTGATAGCTTGCTATCTACCCAACATCCATTCCAGTGATCGATCTTGGCCATCTCCCAGTCTGCATCTGACCAATGTCAATTCCCTACACTGACCCTAACTACCAACGCCATTTCCCTGGCTGACGCCAGTGTCCCCTCTACTGATGTTGGTTCCTGCTTGACCGACGTTAGACTTCTCTGGCTGACTCTACCAACCCTGCTGGTCTGCACATGACTGATGTCAGTATCTGCTTGACTGACGTCAGTTCCAAGTGACCGACGTCGGTGTCTGTGTATTCCTGTAAGTGATGAATTATTTATTCACAAGCTCATCTTGGATCAAACCCCTATCCATACTACCCTAATTAGAATCATTCAGCCCCTGTGACTGATCTCTATCCATCATCTCCTCCATAAACACTAAGGCTTCCCTGTTCTTGTCAAAAGCATCAAATTTCCTTTTCCTGTAATGAACTTGATCTATGCTCTCTGAATTTGAACTCATACCTTTTGAATCAAGAACGTCCATTCCCTTCTTATTCATGTGACCAAGCCTATTATGCCACATCTTCGAATCTACAACTGAAGTAGATAAACCAGAAGTAGAATCAGTAATACAAGTAGATAGATAAAGAGTACCTACTTTCTTACCTCTTGCTAAAACAAGTACACCCTTGGTAACCTTCCAAGAATCCATTATGAGGGTTACTATGCATCCCTCATCACCCAACCTTCCAACAGAAACCAAACTCTGCTTCAGAACTGGGACATGCATAACCTCCTTCAACACCCATGTGTTGTCCATCTGCAATTTCAGCTGCACTTTCCCTTTGCCAACTATTTGACAAGGTGTACCATCCCCTAAATAAATCACTCCAAAGTCTCCCTAGACATACTCATGGAACAAATCTCTGTTTGGGGATGCATGAAAAGAAGAACCAGAATCTAAAACCCATGATTCTATCTGACTATCCAAAGAAAGTATGAGAGCGTCTTGTGCCACAATACCTGCATCCTTTGCTTCTTCATTACCTTCATGTTGATTTTCTTTATGCCTCAACCAACACTCTTTCTTTGTGTTTCCTCTCTTTCCACAAAACTAGTAGGTGACACCTCTAGATTCGAATCTCCTTCCCACCTTCGACCTTGATTTCCCTTGCTCGACCTTCTCTCTTTGCCATCCCCTTCTTTCTGCACTTAGAGCATTCCCTGATGATTCACTTGTGCTTTTCCTACGTATTTCTTCATTCAAGATTACACTCATGACATCATCAACTTTTAAGATTTTAGAAGCAGACATAGAATTACTTACTGCCATAACCAAACTATCCCAACTTTCAAGTAAAGAGCATAAAATTAAGAGAGCCTTTACTTCATCATCAAAAATAATATTGACTGAAGCTAATTGCTTTACCAAACCATGGAAATCACTAAGATGAGTATGTACCAATCCACCTTCCTGCATTTTCAAAGTAAATAACTGCTTCATAAGAAATACCTTATTTGAAGTCGAGGGCTTTTTATATAAATTCACCAAAGATTTTATCAACTCTTCCGTTGTCTTGCACTGTGATAAGTTAGAAATCATAGATGATGCAAGGCTCAACCTTATGGATCCCAGAGCCTTTCGATCAATAAAATTCCATTCTTCATCCTTCATATCTATGGGCTTGCATGAAACCCCACCCAACGGTAAGTACAAATCCTTCTAATACAGATAATCCTCTAGCTGCATCCTCCAATGTTGATAATTCTTATCGTTAAAATTCTCCATTCGTAGCTTACTTTCTTCTGCCATTATTGTACTCCCACTCAAATAGAAACCCCTGTGAATGACCTATAATCAAACAATAACCTGCTCCTTACAACCTAAGCTCTGATACCAACTATTAGGAACCCCTCCAAGGAAGCACAATTGATTACTTTTCTTATAAGTAATTAAACATAGAATTATACCAGAATGATTAAGTAACTAAAAACTGAAAACAACAAAGAATTTGAGAGACAATACATAATCTTGTATTAAATACTCTTAGAAGAAAATACAATAAAGAAGATGCCACTTCTTCTTCCACCTCAAAGGCTTGCCACACCTCAAGACCTTCTTCCCTCTCTCTCTCTTTCTCAACCACAACCAACTCAACAACCTAAGTTGTTATCCCCTCCTTGAATGCTTCAGCTGATCTCCTTGACCTTACACCTTATAGATCTCCTTGACCTTGCTTCCTTGCTTCAATACTTTTACTTGCCTTCTTGATTACAATACATGCCTCATGGGTCTTTAAATAGGATCCCATGCATACAAAAATAGACTTCTAATTACAATAATTAGACATGCAGCTTGAGACTATAATTAGCCCTTTAACATGAAAACACTCACTTCACTTAACTGACTGTTCATCAACAACAGTTCTGGAACTGCCACAGGTGATCGATGTCAGTCCCTGTCTGTTTGGTTCTGACCGACATCGACCGACTCCCTACCGACGTCAGTTGCCTTCTGCACTGTATGTGACCAACGTCGATTACACTACTGACATCAGTACTTTTGGAACTCAGCAACCTATCCATGTCTACAATAGTTGAAGCTTTTAGCTCCACAACCTAACAAGAGTCTCACAAGTGCAAACACTAGTTAATTTTGATTGAACATGGAAGCACACGTCCTAAATTGGAGATATGGCAAAGGAAGGGTTTGAAGGATAGATAGGCTAAGTATAGACATTAGAAATAGTTTTATAGGATACCTCACCTCTTTAAGGATAGATAACATGAACCTAGTTATTAGGAAAGTAGATATCACCCTCTTGGAGATGAGGAGGAAAAGAATCTTCTTTATCCATGAAATTTGGCAATTAAACTTAGAATAGGGATGTTAGGGTAGAATATATCAAGTATGAAAACCGTAAAACAACCAATAAAAATAATAAATAAAAGGATATAAACCCTAATATCATCTAGGGATAGTGTTTTGCACTATTTGAAGTAGGCCAAGTTCACCAAATGATTTCACTTTTAAGGGATTATGGAATGAAAACCCTAGGTTGTTAAAGGGCCTAAGCATAGTAAATTAGGGGAGAGATATGAAATAAATAAAACCATTAATTGATATAAGAATTAACCTAATTTGATATTTCTAAAAATAAAAATGAATGACATAAATAGTACTTAACTAGAAACTAACTGAGATAGATGATATAGAGGTACAAAACTAGCACAAGAGCTGATCTAAGTGTCGTAAATAGGATCCAAGTGTCATAAGCCCTCCTAGACAGAAGCATAATACCTTGGATAGTAGCATACCATACTAGTTTCCTCTTATTTATCACTAGTGCCCTTTTGTAGGGATTAATGTGAGATTCTAGGAGTAGCTATGTTTGAGTTTGATAGACCTATTCTTGAGTAGATGAAATTTGCTTCGAAGTCTATGACCTATTTTAGATTGATTTTGTATGAAACCTTATATCTCCATGTTGTTAGGGTTTTTGAGAAGCACAAGTAGAAAATGTGTGTTGTTATCTAGGTAGGATAGATGTCCTCAACACTGTACTATGTTTAAGAGTTGCCTATATACCAATGCCATGAGAGGGGATCGAGCTTGATTTAGTTCTTCCAATCTAAGTGATGGTGCTGGTAGTATGATTATCGAGTTGAGTGATTTGAATAAGGATTAAGACTAGACATATATGTATTCTAAGCTTAGGGTGTCTATATATGACTATATGCATAAGTAGGGTAGAATAGGGATCAATAACCTTGATTGTGCACTACTTTTTTTGAGCTTGTTTTTGTATTTTGCATATGATTTCCATATATTGGATAAAAGGATAAAATTTATGTATATGTATTAATTTGGTACTTGTGCAGAGTGTGAAATAGGTCTAGGACAACCCTAAGTGTCTTATGAATTTAAAATATATCTATTATGTTTGAAATTAGGCAAGGGACACTAGCACAATCCCTTGGTCACTAGCATGATGCACTAGTTTCCAAATAATCACGCTAGTGTCCAAGTGGAAGAACCTGAGGCACTAGGGGTCTAGATCCTTAGAGGAAGGTCTAGGACTAATTTTGGATGTCTATGGATATGAAATACCCATGTGAAATCTAGATAAGGGTTGAAATAGGCCGTAAGATAGGTCTAAGGCTAAGATAGGGATGGGTGGTCTCAATTGACACTCATTGTACTCAAGTGACATTTTATATGACTACACAAACCAATTGGAAACAACACTACTATTAGATACCAATCCTATCAAAGATACTTTATGAGATGATTTCATCACTTAAAAATTCACTTATAACACATGGAAAATTTTATTTGATGGTTTTAGATGCACATTAGGAATTGAATCTATAATTATCTTTATCAACCCCCTTGGGCATAAAGTACCACTTGCATATCGATTAAGTTTTTCAAGCACAAATAATATTCTAGAATATGAGGCACTTATCCTTAGTTTCCAAGAAACTTAAGTTCACCAAATAAAAGCTATTAAAGTCTAAGGGGATTCATAGTTGATTGTCAATAAATTTACAAATGTTTATTAAACCAAATAATAATGCTTAATTCCCTACAAGAATATGATTCAATGTATATAGGCTCAATTTGAATACTTATCTATTAAAAATATCCCTTATAAAGATAATTGTCACATCAATGTAATGGTAAGTGCGGCATCATTGATCCCCATTGATATCAATGATGAGCATAATATATTTAATATAAAATGGTTAATGTCACCATCAATATCCTAGTCCAACCTCATAACTATATCAATTCTAACTACCATGCACAATACAACAATGTCCAAAAGGTTTTCTAAATATATTTTTGCAAAAGTCTATCATGCCAAATACTTTTACCAAGATCGATAAGCAAAAATTATAGAGGAATGCCCTTCATTATGTCATCATTAATGGGGATTTATTTTAATGATCTTTTGATGGACATCTACTCTAATGTTTGACATCTGATGAAGATAAGTTGGCCATTAGCCAATTACACGATAGTGAGTGTGGTGGCCATTTCAATGGGAAATCCATATCACATAAATTACTCTAGCAAGGATATTATTGACCCACCATGGAACCATAATGTCAAGAATATGCTAATCTGTGTAACAAATGTCAAAGACATATCAATCTACACCATGTTCTTTCACAATAATTACAACCTATTATCTCTCCATGGCTATTCAAGCTATGAGTATTTGATCTCATTAGTAAAATCAACCCATAAATAGTAGGGGACACAAATTTATCATTATAACAACAAAATACTTTGTTAATTATGTGGAAGAATTCTCATTACAATCCACAAAAGGAGAAGATATATGTTGTTTCCTCATAATGAACATCATTTCCCATTTTGGCCTACTAACAGCCATTATTACAGATAACAAAACTTATTTTAAGAATAAAACAATGAATAAATTTTGTGCTAAATACAAGATCTAGCACACGTTATCTACTCAATACTACCCACAAGGTAATTGCCAATTATAAGCTATAAATAAGACAATTAATAACATCCTAAGTAAAACAGTTACCAAAATTGATGATGATTGGCATAATCAACTCATTTATACACTATGGGATTATCACACCAGTATCCACACCTTGATAGGAGATGTTTCTTATTCACTAATTTATGCAATTGAAGCAATTATTTCAATGGGATTATAAATACCATCCCTACAATTTTTTCTCAAAGGGCTTATCATAGATGACCAATATAGAGAAAAATGTCTACATGAGTTAGAACAATTAGATCACATACATATCTAAGTTGTAGAGTACCTTAGAGCATACTAGAAATGAATACAACAAGCATATATAGCCATATTAAAGGATGAAAATTTGAAGTTAATGATCTCGTTCTCAAAGAAAACCTCAAAAATGTCAATGCTTAAGAAAAGACAAAAGGAAAGTTCAAACCAAATTAGCTTGGCCCATACATATTTACATATTAGTTTAGCTCTAAGGTAAATTGTCTAGTTTCACTCGATGGTAAGGTGGTAAATAATCCACTGAACATCATACATTTAAGGAGATTCTATATGTAAACAACTCATAAATGATTTATCCATAGTTTCTCTTATCTTGCTCCTTATATATAGTTTCGTTTTCATGTTGCTTGTACATAGCTTATACTCAAAAAACAAAAAAAATAGTATAATATGTTTAAAAATACAAAACATTCAAATATTTGCTCATAAAATACCAATTTTAGATTGTATACATTTCCATGTTTACATTCATTCTATTTTCTATGTACAACATATGATATCTATGCTAGTATAGTCAATTTTATCTTACATACATGATTCACTTGTTCTCTTTTAGTGTTTACCGATTATTATAGGACTCAAATCCTTTACACATATCCAGATTTGATATTATATACCCATTGGGGGTACATACATAGATACACAGTGTAATATCCCCACTAGGATTACTAGAATAACGTAATAATTTATAAAAAAAATTATTCTGCGTATTCATTCATTAGATTACACCACAAGAATATAATTAGTGATCTTAGCATACCTATTAAGTATGTTAAACACAAAGTAAACATGTAACATTTAATAGTTACTGATCACTAGCATCATATGAAACATACATAACTACTTATAGATAGTAATTACATAAAATCCAACCACAAATGATACAACCATACAACCATTATTGTTAATGTACAATGACTAATTGATTATCTATCCATCTCACATAATGTTTCAATATTAAATACAAAATCAGATACAAGGCTCCATAGAGCATGAGTCTCATGAACTCTAGTATCTCTGATAATCTCAAGTGTAGTATCAAAATAGGTACTATTTTGGTGAGGGAGAGCATCATCTGAGTGATTTTACACACCAACCATGACCCATTGATCCCTCACACAATCCCCCAAATAGTGAATGGACCTCTTTTCATAGATGGGTAGATAGTGAAGGTACAAGAATCCATAGAGACAAGCTAGTACCCATGTGCTATAAGATTTATAATATATGATGTGTACCATAAAGAAAATATATTTTAAAATGATATCACACAAACATATAAATCATACATATGAAATGACAATGTATAACTAACATTAATTTGGCCAAAGTTTTTAAATAGTTATTGATTTGTAAGATCAGTCAAATTTATATGCACCACTTAACTGTATTACCTTCATCTGACATTGGTGATGCTAAGTGAGCTTGTGAAGTCCATCTCACTACTTAGTACCAATAATGTGATATGTGGTTAATATAGATATAATCAATAGATTCATATAGATTAATTCTTATTAGCAGGTATAAAACATGCTAAAATACATGAATAATAAAAATGCATACATTTATTTCATCAAACATTTGAATAATATCTACTATATTATTTACCACATAAATAATAATCATACAAGTAAATTTTACACAAAATAGGTACAATATATACTTAGACTGCATATTTATAATTTCTATAAGTAGAATCAAGTATTGTATGTTTTATGATGAACAAAAATATCATAGTCTAATGTTTAGATGTACAAATACTCAATTAAAAATAACCAATCATATTACTTTTAGAGAAATAAATAACTCATATCCAAGTCATGATCTTTCATTTCTATGTCTTCTTATGTTTTTCAAGAGACTGTATGCATATAGTTATAGTTTTTTGTCCCTCAAGATCCTTATGACATATTTTTAATAGTCATTAAAACTATATATATATATATATATATTTTGTATGAATACACATATATATGAAATATATTGATATGAGGACTTAGGTGTGTGTGTGTGTGTGTGTGTGTGTATATATATATATATATATATATATATATATATATATATATATATATATATATATATATATATATATATATATATATATATATATATAATATGTACTACATATAAGTACTCAAACAAAATATAATTTCCATATATAAATTATCAATAGTGATTTATATTTTTCTAAACAAGAACTTCATATGATTTACATAACCATTATAACTTTTTTTATTCATAAATACATTCTTGATCCAACATAAGATATTAATAATCTTGAATTATTAATAAATAAAGTAATATAGTCAATAGACTATTTAAATCATATTCTAATCTTCCTACCCACTGTAGGTTTTTATAAGTGTTAACTAAATCAATTGATATCCCATCATACATACATGGTTTTCTTTGGTATTTAGACCACACTATTATCTATGTATATATATATATATATATATATATATATATATTACTACAACTTGACCCTATCGATTGCTATATATAAAAAATCTTGTTTTTAAATTGTAATTACAATTTTCTATAAAGTGTTCAAACTTTATACTCCAACCTAATAAACAACTAGAGTTACTTATTTGTATATATCGATGAAGGTCTCTTGAATATGTTAATAAATATTTCAAAGGTTATACAGTTGACTTAAAAACATAGACAAACCCTAAACCCTAAATCTATAAGTATTTACCCTTAGCTCAACTTACATTTATTCACTATTTTAGACAAAAACATACTCACATTTCATGTATATTCTTCCCATTTGAGATGATAAGTATATATCTAGTTCACTATTTTGGAATAAAAATTACACATAATGTATATTTATATAATCTCATTGTTTATGTGATATATATATATATATATATATATATATATTCATATTTCAAGAATACACAGTCCATACTTATATATTTATATACCCTATTTCAAAAGACAAGAATACATAGTCCCTTATTATATATATTCTCATTATTTTATAACACATATGAACCCAGTTAAAATATAAATATCCTCATGGTTTGTGTAATAATTACATACACTATCCATACATAAATTTCCATGTTTTTGAATTACAAAAATATTTACACAGTCCATATATATTTCATTATTTTGATTTATAAATAATTGTGTTCAAACATATATATTTTTACTGGTTTGAATGACAAATGCTCACAGTCACCATTTTTATATATACTAATCCCAAAACAAACTTTAAAACCAAATGTACTCAAAATTCTTAATTTAATCTGTCCCATTATCAAATCGACACAAACTTTGAATTAAGTCAAAATGTTCATTAGACCTATACATTACATCCATATGTGCTCATAATTTTGACCTACGTCTAATTGAGTATATAAATATAATAGGGTTTCCAAATCAAAACACAATCTTTGTATATTATCAACAATCTACCTAGGGTTCTATATGTCACCATAGAAAATTAAATCCATTTAACCTTAGTGGATGCACACAACATTGTTTACATTTATAGTAAATTAGAGAGTAAGGTTTAATGTTTTGGATGGCCGATCCAACCACAGGGATAAACCTATACCTAAATTTAAATAACTATCTTTTCAAAACCCTAAGTAACAAATTCATACACATAATTTTTTTGAGTTAAAATAATTAGAATAATATCACCAACTTTTTCAATGCTTTCAAATTGAAATTGAATGAATTAGAAATCCTTCTCTTCCTTTCTCTACTCTTTCTATTCTCCCCTTCGTACCATCATTCTCCTCTTTGAATCACCTCTTATCATTATTTTTCCCATCTCTCTCTTACCAAGTCAATCTTGCATGCAACTTCATAGCTCATAGTCACCATGCATAATCTAAATTATCCATTCAAATAGAGACTAAAAAAAAGTTAAATTTCCATTAACTAAACAAAAAAAATCCTTAATCTCTCTCTCTCAAAATTCCCAAAAATACATTAATAATTATTTTAACCTATTAAATCCTACATGACCGATCTACATTACATCCCTCAGTATAACCTTGCAAAAGTCCACTTTTAACATCATTAACAATGATAACTATCACTTCTAACTTTAACTTAGTCTATGCATGCTAACAAAGACTAGGTTTAGATCATAGGATATAAATAAATTATGTTAATAGTAAAGATAACAACATAATGTTTTAAATAGTAACCAAAATAATATAAAGTCTATTATATTCTTTTATTTAAAACGGTAAATCAGGTGACTATTAAACCAATCATAATAGTATTATAACAACAAATCTTTTTGTTATTACTATATTATATAAACTATCTATGTTTTTTGTTATCTTCATATATCAAGTCATTAAGCCATATAATTATATTTTCGAATATCATAAAGATAACTAGTTAATGTTCTAAACATTACAAGATATTATGGTTAATATATATAAAATACTAACCTTATATTATTCACACATATTTACATTCCTATAATTATTTAAAATTAAGAATTCAATAACTTAACATAATCATACTGAAAAATTATACACTAAATCTACATATAATATCCACACTACTTTCACACAAGATTTATTACAAATATAAGTATTAAACTAAACTAACACACAAGTAATCATACATAGTTAATTATCTAAATGCAGATAACTTAAAAAATTTACTAATATTAATAACACAAATAATGCATATAATGAGTACTATCTAATGTGGTATGTGCATGGGTTCTAGCCATTTCTATGTCATCCCCCAACACATTCATCTATTCTATCCTATCTGATGATAATCTTCCTCTATCATGATTTGAAGGATGAAACTCTCCTGCTCCAACTCATGATAAAAAGGTAGTTAACCCATAATATCATGATATATATTATAAAACACTATTGTAATTACAAATCAACATGATCATAATATAAATAATATTCAATACAAATAACTCATAACAATTTAATCATGAAATCAAAGTAAAATACAACTATCTCATAATAACATATGACTTACAACTTAGTTCAAAAGTAATTAATCAATTAAACAACCATAATAATCCATAAATAATTAGGTAAATCAGCTTAGTGAAAAATCAGAATGTGACACACAGACTCAACATTAATACATTTGACCATTGGGGACATAATACTACACAAATTCCAATTTACCAAGTTATATATTTTAATACTCCATATCACAGATTTTGTGTTACGTATATCTTGATATTGATCATTCCATACTACTCAATTTTTTTGCCTACTACAACTACTATAGACTCAACTTATGTACATCTTTGATCTTACATGAATTTATACCACATATTTATGTATACTTTCATTTCTAGCTTTACTAGTTTAGATCTGATTATATCACATTCCTTCTACATCTATTTAAGGGCATTTGAATATGCCATTTTCTATGGCTCTACACCAATTCATTTCATTGTGTGTATGATTTGGACATGTGCTCATGTCCTTGTGTGTGCATTTTTTATTGTGTATGTGGAAATTTGAACACGTCCTTCCATGTGGGTCTAAGCCAACATTGTTTGTTATTTATGTATGTGGACATTTGAACATGTCTTTGTATGTACTGCTTTCTCAGACTTAGTAACATGTTCCTATGTCCCTTATATTATGGCCCTTTATCCTAATTTACATGCCTCATGTGTTTGTATATATGATTTCATGTATGTGTCATGGATATGACACTTACCTTTTGATTTTTACACTCACATATAGTTTGTGATGCCATGAGGGACCTCGTGCATCTCCCCTTCCTCCTTGGGTGTATTGATGGACATCATGCCCCATCCCCCTAGGTATGTACTTAGATTATAATCAGATTTATTATTCTTATACATGATTAAATTATTATATCTATATTGAAAACCATGTGAATTTTACATCTAACATACATCATACATTACCTACTTATGCTTAGATTATTTTACATTATGATGTCATGTATACACATTATATTAGTTTATCATGCATATATCATATATTTTCAATCTAGCACATGGGATGCATAGATTTTATTTTGAGGACAATTTTTATATAGTTTCATCAACTCCCCTCAAAAGAGGGGGCATTAACAAATGTTTTTCACATAGATTAGGCCATCTTAATGCACTCAGAACACAATTTTTAGCACATAGACATAGATTACAGAACCCAGATTTAGGAAAACACATTGAAAAATAATAACATATAGATTAGTCTTAGTTTTGCATAGAAATAATAAAATTGGTCAATAATATGACACAAAGGACACTAGTGTAGTGATTTAATATCCAAGGGACCTCACTACTATCCATTAGCCCTAGAAATATAAAATTTTATAATTTTTATAAAGGTATAATAGTTATAATTCATATTTGTATAGTCTTAGTCATAGATTATCAAATATACTTACTTTACAATCAATTACATGCATAATTACACATGTTTTCTTAGATTAGGGGCATAATGAAAGACATGATCACTCCTATTTTAGTTACATAAATGTAGAAACATATTATTATGACTCAGTCCAAAATCCACATGCAAATATATAAGATTTGGTGGTATGTGTGTTGTGCATTATTTACATATGTTTAGTTTGACACTAGTACTCTAAAATGGAATGTCAAATCCAATATCATTCTCCACATTTTTTCTATAGACATCATTTGCACTAGGTTCAAAACATATTTATGCCTTATTCTTTATGTAGTTATTGGCATTACCGAGTAGTATGTTGTTCTCAAAATCAGCTATGCTTATTTTTGGAACAAACCTTATGAAACTTGTCTGTTTCATGTTTTTCACTCTAGGTTCATCTTTCGAGGCAAGTTTCTCTTGGTCTTAGGTTTTGTCGACTGATGTCTTTGAAAATTTTATGACCTTAATTCATTATGATTTCCTAGCAAATGTGAAAATCATTGCGATTTCAATGCGATCAGAATGTCAAAATTTTGATAAATTTCAAAGAGTTAGTGTTGTTTTTGCTTTTACATGCAAAGGTGGCAATTTTTGCTGCTCTTGCATATTTTTCAGCTTTTATACAAAGGCAAAAATTTTTGCCACTCTTTCATATTTTTCAGCTTTTATGCAAATGCAATTTTTTTTGTCGCTCTTGCATGTTTTTCAGCTTTTATGCAAAGACAACATTTTTTGCCGCTTTTGCATTTTTCTCTTTTCACTTCAACATGCATTGATGGTGATTTTTTATGTCAATACAAATATCCCCCATATATGAGGGCAGCAATTTTCGCCACCCATACAAGCATCCTCTCGAATTTATGAAGTCTAGGGTATTTTCAAGTTTGCTTTTCTGAGCCCACTTTCCTTTGGTTTTGTTTGGCCTGCTTGTGCCTTAGCCCTTTTAAGTGTATTCCCATAATCATGATCATCAAACATATACCTATATTGATAATTTTTTCTCTAATTACACGATCATGATTCTTATTGCAATTTCTCTAAAGGATCCCTCTTCATCGACATCTTTTCAACAAAAATTCTTCCAGATCACTGAAGTTTCTCTAAAGAAGTTGAAGACAATGAAGTAAAAGTATCAAGGTGTTTTTACAATCACCTCAATTGCTTCTAATTTTAAAGACATTAAGGATACAAAGATTGGGCACGTGGATATGGCCTAGTTCGTAGAAAGAACCAAATCAAGCAATCCCAACCATGAAATGAAGAAGATTGGCAATAAAGATTGAAGCTGTTCTTCCATGCTTTATTCAAAATTCACTTTGTAACTAATTTGGGACATTTGCACATGTAATTTTGTTATGTGTAAATACATGTAAAAATTTGGAAAGTCTCAAAGTCAACAAAGACTCTCATCTTTGACTAGGTTATAATATTTAAGTTTTTTCTCAATTCTCAAGGCTTCTCCCTATAAATAAAGAGAGCCTCTTTTGTAATGGAGGGATCTTTTTGATAATTGAGAGAAAAAAATCTACCAAAATTGAGATGCTTCCTGGGACTTTGATCTTAGATTGTAAATCATATTTTCTTGAATGAATGAGAAAGTAGGTTACTTTTAGACTTTGCATTGGAATAACTTGCGTTATTTAGGAGATCATTCTTATGTCTTTTTCCTAATAATATCTCATCTATTTGATTAAATAAGTAAAGTATGTGGAAATTATCTGAAGGTGTCCTAAAGCCAACTATGGAGAGACTTTGTGCTACCACAATTATCTTTAGTCTGTCTATTTTCTATTTCTGTGTAAAGGATCTTGGGAAGACTTTGTGCTACACCTCATTCTCCTGTGTCACTATGCCCTATTACATTTACTACCTAGGAAGGAATATGGTTATTGACTGAACATTACTTCTGAAAGAAGAGAAGTACCTTCAGCAATCACTCATGATTTATCCTCTATTATATGAACATCATCTCTGAAAAAAGAGAGATGGACGGTGTTATCTGACCCTTGAGTCTATTTTTCTATTCATATTAATATATAAGTAGTTTATAGGGAACCTCCCCTTGATGAGAGGAGAGATTTATCTCACTATGATGTGGTAAACCTACACTTTTTTATGTATAAATCTCCTTGTGCTATGGTTGATACACCCATTTTGTCGTCAGCTAATCGATGACAAAATATTCACCCAATAGTTTTTGGTGACTCTGCTGGGGACATTACATGTAGTCTAAAGCCTCAAGCTTTAGATTGAAGTAGTTCCTATCCTTATCCATTTCCATTATCCATTTCTATTATATCCATTTCCATTATATAGCCTTATCCATACTCTGGTAGCTCCACACTCCGCTGGGGACACAAATGTGCACTTTGAAGCCTCAAGCTTTAACTTGAAACATTTCTAGTCCTTTTTCATTTTACACTCTGGCAGATCCACTGTACATGTGAAGCCAGAGAGCTCAAAGTATTGTTGATCCTATATTTGAGTTAGTGCAATGAAATAATTTTGAGATTTTTCTTCCATCTTGTCTTCAATGAACCAGGAGTTTTCCTCTTACCAACGTCAGATCTCCCATACCAGGTGAAGCTTCTAGTTTCAGTGCTAGTAGAGTTTTGTCTATACTTACCCCATAAAGATTTATTATCCCTCCATTTAATCAACATATCATGGTAGTCCAAGGCCCTTGGGGCAACACTTTTGACCCTCTTAATCTAACCCCACCTTTACATGAACTACCCCATAGTTCAAGAAATAATTTTCTCAAATTCTATGGCAATGGGAAAGTTCATCTAGATGAACATATTGCAGCCTTTTACATAGCATCTGGTGTGATAGGCATGGAATATGAAGACATAAAATTCAAGCTATTCATTGAAACATTACAAGGTGCTATTGAAGACTGATTTTATCATCTACAGGCTCGATTTGTGACTGACTGGAACACCCTCAAAGCCAAGTTCGAAGCAAGGTTCAAGCCTGTAGAAGATGCACATGCCATACTAGCCTAGCTCACACAAATGAAGAAAGAGCCTCATCAACCTATGAGGGACCTCATATCTAAGTTTGATAAGCTGAGGATCATGATTCCCATGATTGCTCAGCTGACACCTAAGAATCTCAAATGCTTCTTCATCAACTCTCAGCTACTTGAAGTAAGTTTCCTATTGAGACAAGCTGGCCACATAGACCTTGCTGTAGCTCAAGATTTGGCCACTGAGGTGGAAGATGATCTTATCTTGGTAGGAAAGATAAGAAGAGATCCTAACAGAGGTAAATCTTCTTCATCTTCTGAATATTCATCTATAGGCACTACTGATCCCATAGTGCAAAAGCTGACAAATGAGTTGCTAGCTCTCAATAAGAAAATGGCAAAAGGGATGTCTGCTCCTACTTCATACTGATATATACAAAGGAGGAATTTTCCCAATTAGTCATATAAAGGCAGTGCTACCAGGGATCAAGGGCAACCAAATCGCCTTCCTCCCCCACTAGCAAAGCTTACCATTGAAGCAATTCTAGCTAACTCAGTAGTTGGTTATCATGAAGCTAAACATGATTTATATTTTCAACCTGAGTTTGATCAAGAAGATGATGCTAATCTCTTCACTGAAAGGGAAGAAGAATTAGCTAGCGACTCCAACATTAGTTTCCTAAATTATCAAGAAGAAGCTAAAATCAAGCCAGAAGTGTTTGATGGATCATACATTGTATTCATCTGGTCCTAGAACCAGCCAGCTCAGCAAACTGATAAACAAAAAATAGGGAAAAAATTTCAACCAGTAATTTCAATTGTTAAAAGAGGGACCACTCTGCCTTTTCAATCCAAGGACCTAGTGATCACTAAAAAAGTATTTACATCAAATATTCCTTTCCCTTCTACTTCAAATCCTCATATTAGTACCACTCCCCCTAAAAACTAGAAGGATGAACCTCCTTCCTCTATCATCAGTCCTTTTCAATCATTTGACATAATCAACCATGTTAAGAAGACCAAAATTCAAATGACTGAGTTTGAATTCTTGCAATCCAACCCTAAGCAGTTGGATAGGTTAGTTGAATGTGTAAAGAATAAAGCTGTCCCTACAGGACAAGAAATTATGAAAGTAACTCTTGGTCCCCCCAAGAACACATCCACCTGGAATAACCTTGTCATTACTCCTCCAGTTGCCTCTGGGAAACAAAACTATTTTATGTCTCCTTGTTGATAAATGGACACAAGTTGAACAATTGTATAATAGACTCTGGCACCTCTGACAATGTCATACCTGCCAAGGTGGTAGATTCTCTTGGTCTCACACAAAGAAATACTTTTGGGAGATGTTTCTCCATGGAAAATAAAAAAGTGCCACTTCTAGGACAAATCAAGGATGCCCAATTTGCATTTATGGCCTTCCAAAAAAAAATAATTAAAATGATAGTCTTGGTGGCTGATGTCCTAGCCTCATACGACATTCTTCTTGGGCAAAATTTTTGCAAAGACATTGGCAAAGAATTGAGCATGGACATATTTGAGGTGAAGATCTCTGTCAAAGGCATCATGTAGAGGCTGCTGCTTGAGAAGGAGTCGAGGTACATTGTCACCTAAACGTTAGCCCCTAAATCTCAAATTCTATTTGAATTTTCAGGTAGGGGTAATTATTTTTTGTCTACTAAAGACATTCTTGTTATAGTAGATGAAATTCTTATAGGTGGCAATCCAAAAATTGATTCAAACAAGACATTAGAAGAATTGGTAGGGCACAATATAGATGAAAAAGGATCTTCCCTTTCTAATGAAGAAAAATATGATAAAAGATCATTTTCTGATGATGTTTGGATCCTAGAATTTGATGGCAGAAATTCTTCTACCATTTTTAGAGCTGGAGTTGTTTTAATATCTCCTCAAGGAGATATTTTCCCCTATGCATATGAGTTATAGTTCAACAATGCTAATAACACTGCTGAATATGAATTGCTGCTACTTGGTTTAAAGGCCACCCAAGACAAAAGTGTCAACCTTCTTCACACCCAAGGAGATACTGAACTGGTGGTTTGTCAGGTGAGGAACTTGCATCAAACCAAGAACAAAAAATTGTAACATTACCACAATCTGGTATGGGAATAAATTGAAAGTTTTGAAGCTTTCAATATTTTTATAGTGCCCAGAGAGCTTCATAATCATGCAGATTCATTAGCTATCCCTGAAACCTTCATGGTTCCTCACCTTGATTTCAAAGATAATAGGTAGACTATCAAACTGGTCTTTTGACAAAGTGTACTTGATAATGCCAACCATTGGCAGGTTTATGATGGAGACCATTAAATCATGAGCTCAACTAAAATAGAAGAATAATGAATTATGGTAATGGACCACACTATTTCACCTCAAAATTAGGAAAAGAAAATCTTCTACAAGAGAGTAAGGATTCATGATTTTCATATTAGAGATCAAGTCATACTGTAGGGCAAGAGGAGAAAACCAAAAGGAAGGCATATAAAATTTGATTCTTGGTGGAGAGTTCCATTTGAAAATCACCGATTTTGGGGTGAAAATGGTTTTTTATTGGTGTATCAAGATGGAATTCTATTTTCATTACCTTATAGTAAGCAGCATCTGAAACACTTCGATCTTTGAAGTATCATATGAGATCAATTGTACTTATGTATAGTCTTTAGTTTTGTTTTGTGTTGTTCATTTTCATTTTTTTTAGCACCTTTAATTTTGGGTAGCATGACTCCGTATCCCAATGGCATACATGAAGGCACTGAGATTTTGGTTTCTACTCCCATCGATCGTTTCAAGTTTTAATTAATGGAAGCTCCCCAACATGAGCTAGCTATTATTCTTAAAATCAGCTATGCTTGTTTTTGGAACAACCCCTATGAAACTTGTCTGTTTCATGTTTTTCACTCTAGGTTGATCTTTTGAGGCAAGTTTCTCTTGATCTCAAGTTTTGTCAATTAACATCTTTGAAAATTTTATGACCTTACTTCGTTACGATTTCCCAGCAAATGTGAAAATTGTTGCAATTTTGATGTGATCAGAATGTCAAAATTTTGATAAATTTCAAAGAGTTAGTGTTGTTTTTGCTTTTACATCCAAAGGCAAATTTTTTTGCCACTCTTGCATGTTTTTTAGATTTTATGCAAAGGCAACATTTTTTGCCACTCTTGCATATTTTTCAAATTTTATGCAAAGGCAACAATTTTTGCCACTCTTGCATGTTTCTCAGCTTTTATGCAAAGGCAACATTTTTTTCCATTCTTGCATTTTTCTCTTTTCACTTCAACATGCATTGACGGTGATTTTTGCTGCCAATACAAATATCCCCCATATGTGAGGGTGGCAATTTTTTCCACCCATACAAGCATCCTCTTGAATTTCTTAACTCTAGGGTATTTTCAAGTTTGCTTTTCTGAGCCCACTTTCCTTTGGTTTTTTTTGGCTTGCTCGTGCCTTAGCCCTTTCAAGCGCATTCCCATAATCATGATCATCAAATGTGTAATTTTCCTAGATTGCTAATTTTTCCCCTAATTAAACGATCATGATTCTTATTGCAGTTTCTCTAAAGGATCCCTCTTCATTGACATCTTTTCAATAAAATTTCTTTCAGATCACTGAAGTTTCTCCAAAGAAGTTGAAGACAATGAAGTACAAGTATCAAGGTTTTTTTCCAATCACTTTAATTTCTTCTAATGTTGATGACATTAAGGATACAGAGATTGGGCACGTGGATATGGCTGATTTTTTAGAAAGAACCAAATCAAGCAATCCCAGCCATGAAATGAAGAAGACTGACAATAAATATTGAAGCTGTTCTTCCATGCTTTATTCAAAATGCACTTTGTAACTGATTTGGGACATTTGCACATGTACTTATGTTATGTGTAAATACATGTAAAAATTTGGAAAGTCTCAAAGTCAACAAAGACTCTCATCTTTGACTAGGTTATAATATTTAAGTTTTTTCTCAATTCTCAAGGCTTCTCCTTATAAATAAAGAGAGCCTCTTTTGTAATGGAGGGATCTTTTTGATAATTGAGAGCAAAAACTCTGCCAAAATTGAGATGCTTCCTGAGACTTTGAGCTCAAATTGTAAATCATATTTTCTTGAATGAATGAGAAAGCATGTTAATTTTAGACTTTGCATTGAAATAAATTGCATTATTTAGGAGATCGTTCTTATGTCTTTTTCCTAATAATCTCTCATCTATTTGATTAAACAAGAAAAGTGTGTGGAAATTATCTGAAGGTGTCCTGAAGCCAATTGTGGAGAGAATTTGTGTTGCCACAATTGTCTTTAGTCTATTTGTTTTCTATTTCTATGTAAAGGATCTTGGGAAGACTTTGTGCCCCCATTATCCTTCGTATCATTTAGTCTTTGGCAGTTGAGGTGGAGACTTTGTGCTACACCTCATTCTACTGTGTCACTGTGCCCTATTACATTTACTACCCAGGAAGGAATATAGTTATTTATTGAACATTACTTTTGAAAGAAGAGAAGTACCTTCAACAATCACCCAAGATTTCTCCTCTGTTCTGTGAACATCATCTCTGAAAAAAAAGAGATAGATGGTGTTACCTAACCCCTGAGTCTATTTTTCTATTCACATTAATATATAAGTAGTTTATAGGGAACCTCCCCTTGATGAGAGGAGAGATTTATCTTAGTATGATGTGGTAAAGCTACACTTTTTGCTGTATAAATCTCCTTGTGCTATGGTCAATATACCCATTTTGTCATCAGCTAATCGATGAAAAAATATTCACCCACCATAGTATTTGAGCTACATTTCTAAGTGCCCATATAGCACCTAATCCATTTTTAATTTTAGAGTTTTTGAGTGGCCATAGAGCCATCCTACACAATTTCAATTACATCACAAAACTTTAGTTAAATCATATAAATTTAATTTTAGATGCATCTAATATGCATGGGTAGGTAATGATGGAGTCATAGCCTACTTGAGTTCTTGATCCACCTACATAGGAGGGTTAGACAAATCATCAGTCCAATCTAAGTTATTCATAGATTATGATCCACCAAATAGGGGTGGGAAATGATGGAATCAAGGCTAACTTGAGTTCTAGAGCCACCCACACATGAGGATTGATCAAGGCATCAACTCAATCCAAGTTATTCACTATTTGATCATTAGCTACATGTACACATAGGATGTCACTAGGTTTTAACATTGGTTCATGTACATAATGAGGTGTATTCATTCCTTTCCTCTCTCTCTCATATATTTACTCAATTTTGTCTTTTCTTTTGATGTTTATTAATTAAGGATTGATCCATTCATGTTTTATTTGTATGACATGCAATGTAGTATGCTTCATAGAATTAGACCCAGATTCACGAGCTTCACCTCTTAGGTATGTATAGGTACATTTATTTTCCTTTATCTTAGTCATTTCACTTTACTTCATTTATATAATAAATGGGGGGGGGGTAGATGTAGTAATCTAAAATGTCATTTAAGTGCAATGAGTGTCAATTAAGGCCACATTATCCTTAGATTATCCCCAAACCTATCTTAGGTCCTCTCCTAATAATTTTTTAGATTTGTGTGAGTCTAACCTATTCTTAGATACATGAAAATAAAAACTAATCCACCCCTTTAGGGACCCAAACCTATTATTCACTAGCTCCTACCACCTGGACATTAACATGGCCTTTTGAACACTAGAACACTACGCTATTGACCTAGGGAACATGTTACTATCCTTTAACTCTTTACTCCCCTAATAGATATCATATTTCCATTCCTCAAAGCATTCCTGGGGTTAGCCTAGACCTATTTCAAATTTTGACAAGCATGAGAACACTATATATAAATGAGTTTCATTCAGTTATCCACTATATGGAAAGTAGATGTAAATACTCATAAACAAACTCAAAAATAGTTGTGTAAATCAAGGTCATTGATACTTATTTTTCCCTACTTCTACATACACCCATATCTTAAATTACTCAAATTTCTAGTCTTAAATCACACTCAAATAATTCAAATAGGCACTCATACTAGCATTCAATTGCACTTGCACAAACACGTAAATTGGGAGAAAGATATCAGGTTTCAAACCCTTTTAAGGTATTGGCATGTAGTCAATACTCATCACGTGAAGTATTGAGGTCATGTCCATCATACCCTACTAACTCCATTCTTTTTCTACTTTTGATCCTCAAATACCCTAACAAGTATGGATGCCTAGGGTTTGACATTAAAATCAATCAAAATAGGGAACAAATAGCAAACTAACATATGTGCACATAGGGACAAGCTCCCTCAAATCTAGCAAAGCTAAACATATAATTTCACTATATCTACTTGGAAAAATACATTACCATGGCTCAAAGGACACTAGCTCAATGCATTACCATCCAAGGGATTTCACTATTATCCAAGAGGGTTTCTGACTCCTGATTCCTATTCATAACACCTGATAGAGAGTTCCTACACTAGTTTTTATCATGTCATTCATCAATCTTAATAAATTTTTAGATAGGTAAATCTCTTATAGTTCATTTTATATTTATAGAATAATAAAAAAATTCAACTATTGTAGACACCTAAAATTGGTCGTCGATAACCTCTAATCAAGGTTTTGGCTAATTTCCATCTAAAATGCATAATTTAGCTTAAAAACACTAAAACATGTTAAATGATGTGAAATTGACATATCTAAGTGCTGATTTTGGATAGGGTATCCCTAAATGGGGCAATGAAATTTATGGGCCAACTAACTTTGATCAGTTTAATTCGAGTGAAAATGCCAAATTTGCACTTACATGCTTTGGACTGCTCTTTCTTATCAAATATTTTGCACAAGACTTGTGCCTTTGTTATTTATTATTGTCAACATTTTAAATGGGAATACACATCCAACACATCTAAAAATGACTTATTATTCCAATCCAATCAAATTTGGGACCAATAACAAGGTATTTTGATCAATTTGGGTAATTTGTGCACAATGTACTTTATCATGCCTAAGAGATAATTAACCCAAATCAAGGCCTAATAAAAAATTCCATGGAAACTTGTTAATACTTATTTTTGGAAATAAATATTGAATATCTACATCATCAAGTGACCTCATTTCTTGGGAAGACATCCCTAGGCCATAAATGCCACAAATATCAGGATTCATGCCCTCCATGCCTCATCAATGCTTTCCATGATGCCCTCCATGCCTCTTACTTGTCCCTTCTTCCAATGCCATGATGAGGATAATTACAAATTTTAATTAAAAATTGAATTAATCCTCAACCACACATCTCAATATTAATATGGATGGTTGAGGTTGATTTTGATCAAATCCAAAAATCTATAAATAAGAGCCCTCACAACATCATTTCCAAGCTTTATTTGTGCAAAGTTATAATGCAGGATTGGTTCCAAAAGCTTCAAGAAACTAGTGTTATAATGCCAAATTGATTCCAAGCCAATCCAAGCCCAAGCCAAAGGTGCCAAGAGGATATGAAGGTAGACACACTCCATTGAATAAGACCTCTTAAAGCATAAGTTGAGCAAGCCACCATTATAAAAGCATTTGGAGAATCCCAGGAAGGTGAAATGAATTCTTATGTTTTCATTCCTTGATTTTTAGTTGTGCTTGTCATTTGCTTTTGTTAACTAATATCTCTCTAGTGTCTAGGCCTAGAGATCTTATGCTATTAGTGTGTTTAGTTCACTTTATTTTCATTTTGGAACTAACACCATACTAACCATCCTCTCTTGAGTCAAATTCATAGATCACATAATGGCCCACCTGGTGGGACTAGACACATCCTACACCTAAAAGAGATCCTTTTTCAGCCTTAAAAAACTTATTTGAGCTTTTAAAACTCTTGAAAATTAGTTTTGTAAATTTCTTTTGCCATTTTTGGTTGCCATCATTTTTACATAGTAACTAACCTTGACAAAAATAATGACATCAATTACTTGGCTTAACTGACATTGATCAATAAAACTAACATTGGTCAGATCTCAGTTGGCCATAACCAGTATCGGTGATATTTACATATGTTGGTCATTATGTTTTTCTAAAAACACAAACCTGAGACCTACTTTTCCAAAGTTTATTGTTTCAAACTCAAAAGGGATTCAAAGCTAGAAGGCATGCTA
This sequence comes from Torreya grandis, assembly GCA_037957365.1. NCBI lineage: Eukaryota > Viridiplantae > Streptophyta > Pinopsida > Cupressales > Taxaceae > Torreya > Torreya grandis. The sequence goes on from JARHVA010006664.1 coordinate 819,592, forward strand.
ACAATTTTGTTGCAGGACCAAGTGGCATATTTTTTCAAAACATGTTTAAATCACTTTTGCATGCTTAAAGTTGGATTATGAACTTTGTTTTGGTGATTAATAAGGAATTTTTAGATGTTTTTGGTGAATGTTTTTCAAAGTTTACATCTAAGACTAAGGGGTCAAATGAACACCACCAAATATTACATTTGGGTTTAAAATTGAACACACTTGTCAATTTTTGCTTGCAATAGTTGTTTAATTAGATTTTTTTTGAAAAAAAGAGGTATGTTGCATGTATGCTCTTCCCTTTGTCCCCTATAGGGAACCCTTGGAATCAAAAGCACCATTCCTATTGTAAAGTAGCCTAGTCCAAGGCTTATAAAGAATATCACCTAAAGCACTCCCCAAAAACATGCTAAAGTTTGGGTGATATTGAAAATGACCCTAAAGTCTTTCTATTTTCATGCTTTGTTTGTTTTTATGCAACTTGGCTTGTGAGAGGGACTTCATCACTTCCTGCAAGTTCTTTAGGGAAGCTTTGACTTGTGGTTTCACCTCCTAACATTGACTTCATTTGACTCTTTTAGAGTTGCACATGGGACGTAGTGGCACTTTGGACATTGTACTACACTGAGCAAATAGTAGGATGTAGTGGTTACAAAAAGGACTAGACCTTTTTGCAATAATCCGAGTGATACGAACCCAAAAGCCATGCTTTTATTTTGCATTGTTTGGTGTGAAATTTATTGTGAAATTGATTCTCCTAGATCATTTGGAAACTTGTTAGAATTTAGACAAATCCCCACTTGCTATGGAAGTATTGTTGGTACAAGGTGCACCTCAATGTCCATGTCATAGTACTATCATTTAAGAGAAGGGGGTATAAAAACCCTACTATATAATGCACATTTATTTTTAGATGAACACTTAAAATCCTCTCAAATGATGTATATTGATGGATTCCAATAGTACCAAACAACCTTGTCAGTTTAGGATCTAAGGGAAATTAATTAGTTAAACTTAACCTAGTTTAAAGTCTTGTTTGGAATCAAAACTTGGTGTAAACAAATAATCCCAAACCAAACACATGGTCCTCATTTTTATTTGAAAAAAGAGGCATTATGCTACCCACGTGAGATCACCCATTTACCTTGTTCAAAGTTCATCAAATATTGAGAGTCATATCATCTACTTTGGCATAGTTATGCTACCAAATTGAGTCTAAACGTTTACCAAATTTGTTTAATTCTACTTATAATTTAAATTCAAAATTACATCTTTACAAGTTCATAGGGTTGATATGTTAAGTGGGTTCACCATTTACACTAAATTGAGGGAACTTAGGTTTAATTTCCAATTTAGGTTGAAGGCCATTTTAGACTCATAATCATTATCATCACTTGATAGACTTAAGCCATTTTGTGCTAAACACTTGCACTTTAAGTCCTTACACCACAACATTTTGAGTCAAGAAAGGTAGTGTTACGCTGTCAAAATTGTGGAAAAATGTCTTTGCCTTAGAGATTTTTTTAAAACAAACCTTTTTTATCACATCTTTTGGGTAGTATAGCATTGTTATGCTACCCAAATCATTTCAAACTTTGTTTCATAGCCCCTTTTGCATAGAATTTCAAATCTATTTCTACATGTTCAAACCGATCCAAGTGTACTTTTGATCCTTTGTCTAAAGCACAATTATACTATTCACCTTTGTAAAGCTTGTTTTTAAAAAAGAATCAAGTTTTATACCATTATTTATGAGAAAATAAACTATTGATAAAGTGCCTTTTATTTCATACCTTATACCTAGTTGACCAAGTTCATGTCCAATAATCGAATGCCTAGTGTTTGTTAGAAGTGTTTCAAATCTGTTAGATTAAAACTTTCATCTATTTTCAAAGTCTAGCTTTTGACGTCATTTGGCCAAGAGTCCTAGCACATGCCTTGTTTGAGCCTAGCTTTTGATGCTGCATTTAGCCAAAAGACCTAGCAACTTTTAATTTTCTAGATTAGACTGATTTGAAACACTTTGACCTTAGAGTCTAGCATTTTGATTTTTTCAGTCCATTTACTTGTTCATCTTTGTGTGAACACTGAAATGTTAGATATTTTATGCTATCTTGTTTCCTCAAAAATATTTGCATAATTTTTTTGATCCTTTGACAAATCTAGACCAAGTTGAAGGCATCATTTTTTTTGATTCTATCCTTTTTAGAGCTTGTATAACTCTTTGACCTTTTATCACAAAGCATTGACTATGGATCCCAACATGCATTCCTACACTCATAGTGGAATCATGTACAATCTAGGGATTAGTAATGTAGTTGCACAAGAAGAAATGGTGCAAGACTCCTATGTAGATAACATTACTTATGAGATGGATTCATATCCCTCTTATAATACTCAATTAGGGCCATAAAGCCAAGATCCATTGGCTAACTATTTGGTTAACATGCCACCTTACATAGACCAAGACCAAGAACAAACCACACAATACTTAGCTATAATACCCATGGTGGATGAGCCAATACTTTCATATTCTTCTAATTCAACTTCCATGTATGATCCATTTTTGTTTAAATGACATTTGTTAGAGAACAAAGACGAGATTTTGGTCAGGGCCATAGAGGTAGGGGCTAAGTTTCCAGCATACTTCACTCATGAAAATTTACCAAGTCTAGTAAGAGTGCCCCATAATATCATTTATGATAAATAGGCTTCTTCTAGAAATCCTATGGATCTAGTCCAAACAACATACCAAGACCCCAATATATCTAATCAAGTCAAAAACATCACGGAAGATAATTTAACCAAATGAAAATAACATACCAAACTTACCTAAATTTAGCATGTGATTTCAATTAGATGAACATGGTAAGTAATCATCTCATTGACCTAGTTCTATCAATAAGAGTGTTGATGGAATTAATTGGATAAGAAAATATGAGTTTGACCCATTTGTATAAACTACTTTGATAGATAACTTGATATATATACCAATTTTTGAAGAAGTGTCTTCAACTTCTACACTGAATAATGAGCCAAAAATAGTAGATGATGTGCAAATAGAGTCTAATCTTGATCAAAGTGGTACTAACACACAAACAACTAGCCAAAAATGTGTGCCTATAACTAATCCCATGAGCAGATCATCACACCAAGGAATAGGATTTTATGTATCCCAACCTCAGCTAGACATTTCCTCAAGTGTACAACCTATAGGATTAGATAATCCAACAATGGCTAATATTACACCTCAATGATAGAATTTGATGAATCCTACTCCCTCTCAACAAGTAGCGAGTGGTATTCCATAAGATTAGACACAGTCTAGTGTATCAACAGAATAAAGGATGAATACATTGCCACCTTAATCAAGGGAAACAAATATTCCACCTTACCAAGCAACAAAAAACATACCTCTTTAATCATAGACTAATATGCCAGTCCAAAACCAAGTAATGACTAGTCAACAATATGCAAATATTGGTTAGCAATAGATGCTAAATCTCCAACCTACTTTTACTTCCTCATAGGGATTCATGCAACAAGGAGGTCCCCATGTTTCTCAAGTACTGAATAAACAACCATTGGTTCAAAATGTGCCACAAATTCAGAGACAAGGTCTTGGTATACAAGTTCCCACTCAATAATAAGGTTTGATTAGTCAACATGTCCCTTTTCAACCATAACAGGCACAATATAATTATATCCCTGCATCCCAACCATAAAATCCCTAGGTCAAACCTTTATTGTCAAATCAAACCAAAATATCATGTAGCCAAATGTGTAATTTTAAGTACATCCCAATCCATGTATGCATATTCTTGGTCCATTCCCTAACTAAGCCAATGTACCCCAATAGGTGTCTCCATCATACCCTAGTTAAAGTGTTCCACTTGTGACCTCCCAACCATCTATGTAAACCAACATTCTCCAGTAAACAAATATCCCTTCCATTTTCCTATCCCAAGAATTACAATAGATGAAGGATATGATTATTGCTATTTAGGTGGGGAAGTAGAATAAGAAGTTCAAACTGGATGATGTAAGTTCTTATCCATTCAACATGGAGTATTTGTAGATACCATTTCCTCTAGGATACAAACCACCCAAATTTGATAAGTATAAAGGGAAAGGTGACCTAAAGCTCATTTGATTGAATTCTTTTTTGCATGTCAACCAGTGGCATATAATGACATATAACTTCTTCTTTTGTTTCCAAGGAGCCTAGCTAGACAAGCCTTGGAGTGGTTTTCAAAGTTTCCCAAGAATTCAGTAATAGACTTTGATGATCTTTCTGATAAATTTGTGCAATACTTTTTTTATAATCTCAAGAATGAGATTTCATTAGTGGACCTGACACAAGCAAAGGAAAAAGCTAGGGATATTTTTATGAGTTATTTACAATGATGGAGAGCCCTTACAATCCATTTCACCCATAGTTTACTAGATAAACAATTAGCCGTTGTGTTTACTAAAAATTTGCATAGTGAGATAGCCTATCATCTAGAACTACAATGTGCACATACGTTCAAGGAGATCATTGATAAAGGTTTGTTGATCGAGTGAGTGCTCATCAATAAAGGGGTCATCAATATTAATTCAAATAATCAAAATCAAGGTACCAATCATGGAAATGACCAACATCTCATCTAAGTGTAAACATCACAACTAACACAAACCAATAATCATGAAAGATTGAAGCAATTCAACTGAAATAGGAATGTTATGGGAAATGGAGTAATCAAATCTTGTCATGTCCAAACTATGCAGACATCATCTACACCACCTTTTTAACTTAATCCTACCTAGAAACCTCTCCAACCAATGCCACAAGTGAAACAACCAAGACTTTCACAATAAATACATCAACGTTTACCATTGAAAACCCCTCCTCCTAGGAGAACCGTGCCTGCACATCATGTCTTTAGTGACCTAGGAGAACCTATTGAGTCTATATTTGGCAATATTGCTATCACTAATCTAATTATTTATCCCATACCAAAACATTATCTGCAAGGCATTCCTTACCCTAATTGGGAAAATGAATTTTGTGAATATCATCAAGTCAATGGGCATAATCTATAAAGATGTGTCCAAATTAAGCATATCATTGAAAATATGTTAGAGAATGGGGAGATAAAACTAGATAATGGTGCTTCCACTTCCAATCAAATTTTTAGGATCTATCAAAAACCCTTTCCCTGACATAACAATCAACAACAAAAAAATAATCAACAACAACAATAATGGCCAGTGCAATAGAAAAATCAATAGTATCAAAATCAAAGGCCAAACCAATAGAATCAACAAAATCAGCAACAAAATCCACAATGACAAAATAATAGACAAAACCAAGGTCAAAATGGTAACAACCAACAAACCTACCATGTAGTTTTACATGTATAAAATAGGGTTGTAGCTCATATTATAGGGGGTAGCATTAATACCATCTCCATTAATCCTAGACCAAATACTAATCATCCTAGACCATTGCTAAATAATAATATTTAGCCAAATTACATGGATAATCCTTCTTTGACCAAGGAGTGTATACAGGCAAACCAACAAATTAGGACTTCCACTTTTGGATCCTATAGTGACAACTCATTCTTACCATGATACCACATGAAAGTGTACTAACAACTGAGACTTGTCCTATTTGGTCCCACACCATTCCTAACATCAATTAGCAATAATGGTCCAATATTTAATCCTAATTGTGTAATCACAACTTAAAAGCTGAAGATTACTATCCCAAGCCCACAACCATCTGCCACTTTACCAGTCATCCAACCAATCGTTTAGCCTTAGAATAAACCATTTACTACTAACCAAGACAAGAAGTTTGATATTATGGAACAATTGTAGAAGACACTAGCACAAATTTCTATTTTATATTTTTTATGAATGTCAATAATCCACAAAAACATCATGAATGATTTTTTGACCCAATCTACTGTTGCTAGTGACATATTCCCTGATGACTTTCAAGCTTTGGTTGGACACCTAACTCCAGCCTAACAAGTCACATTCAATCAAAGCAATATGTCTTCCCTTGGCTTGCTCCATAATAACCCATTATACATAGAAGTTTATATCAGACATCATAAAGTGAAACGTGTCCTTATAGAAAATGGATCTGGCCTCAACATAGTGTCTTTCAAGCTCATCAATATTCTTAGGTACATAATGACAAATCTCCAACCAAAAACAATAACTATCAACACTTATGATAATCAAGAAAGAGAATCATAGGGCACCATTAGTTTGCCAGTTATCATTGGGCCTTTGACCCATGATACACTTTACCATGTGATAGATCTTGAGTTATTATACAACGTGCTTCTAGGTAGGCCTTAGTTACATGAGATTCATGTAGTCCCCTCAACACTACATCAATGTATCAAGTTTTCCCACTCAAGGATGGAAGTAAATTTTCTAGGAGATTTACACCTGTATGAAAACTGTAAGCATCTTGAGGCCAAGTTTTAAAGCTATAATTATCAGTAAGACATGAATCTAAATTCCAAAAAGGATAAATAAAGGCTATACTTATTGACCTTCATTAGATAATTACATAAATCCTAATACCTTAGATTCCATGTCTCACATGCCACCTCTTGAAGCTTCTAATCATTTCACCATTTCAAAAAATAGACTGGGAGAATATGTGACATATGACACATTTCACATTACCAATATTACTCAGAATCCAAAAACCTTTGGGTGACCTAAGGCCATCCTACATATGCATTGGCAAGGGAAGAACAAAGATAAGGGACTTGTCACATTTGTACTAGCATCTGGCCTAGGACCTAACCCTCTTGAAGGGAAAAAATCATGGTTATACAATGATGACTAGGATGATTGTTATAAAAATGCAAAGTATAATATTCCCAATAGGATCATGGAGTGTCACAATTATGAAGGAAGAGGCCTTCAACTAAATCAATAAGGAACTATCAAGCCAATTGTCATGATTAAGTACAAAAGACCTTATGGACTTAGATTTAAACCACCTGGGAGTGACCCCACATATCTTATTCAAGCTCCATCACTAGCAATTAGTGATGATGATGCTAATGACAAAGAAGATTATGATCATAGCCTTACCTTTGATAACCTAGATGAAACCAAATTTTTTGATAACAATGCCGTTTGCACCCTTACCCAAGCCATTCATCATAATCCATTGCCATTATATTATCCCCAATTGATATATTGGGACTAACAAGAATCTAGTCTACTAATTGATGAGTTTCAAAATGATGAGGCATTCTATGATTTCTTAGGCCTTATAGATAATTTTCCATTGGGAGATCACAAATCAGGATTATCAATCACATTAGATCCTGTAGCCTATTTTAGAGAGTGAGTGAACACCCTTAGCCAAAAATAAATAAGTAAAACATTGAGGTCCCAAAGTGAAAACCTCTTTAAGGCACTTTTTGACCAAGGAAAAGTAAAGATAAAGGAAATTCTAGTGGTGAAAACCTATTTCAAGCACCATTAGATAGGGTTGTTCATTCTTCTTTGAATTGAGACCAACAGACCACTAATGATGAACTTGCCTGCGGATCTGAGTTCAATTTTGAGCAACAAGTATTTGATCAAATTCTCCAAGAATTTTTTTTGTTTTTATTACATGGCCAAATCTCCCATTAGGAGACTTAGATTCCTCATTCCTAGGAGAAGTTGAAGAGCAAGTCCTAATAGAGGACCCTGACATAGTCCAATAGTTCAAGTGACTAGCAACTATCCTAGAAGATAGTTTGATCCTTCTAGTTAAAGATACAATGGAGGTAAATATTGGGACTCCATAAGACTTGAAATGGATAAAATAAGGAGAATCTCTCACTAAGGAGGAATGTGACATCTTTGTAGCTTTATTGAAAGAGTTTTTGGATATATCTGCAAGGGCCTATTCTGACATGCCAGGATTATACCCCACCTTGGTTCTGCACCTTATGGTTAATCCTAATACTAAAATGTTAAAATTAAATCTATGTAAGATGCATCCTCACATTGATATATTATTAAAGAAAGAGTTGGAAAAACTCTTGGAAGTAAGATGTATCCGATCCATTGACTACTCAGAATGGATCTCTAATGTTGTACCTATTAGTAAAAAGCCTGAAGGAATTAGAATTTGTACTAATTTTCAAGACATCAACAATGCTTGTCCTAAAAATTATTTTCCATTTCCTAATATCAAAATTATTTTCAACTCTATGGTAGGTTATGAAATGCTTTCACTCATGGATGGCTTTTCAGGATACAATCAGATCATAATAGCATTATAAGATCAACATAAAATAGCATTCACCACTCTATGGGGCACATTTTGTTATCAAGTGATGCTATTTTGCCTTAAGAATGTGGAAGCTACATATAAAATAGACATGAATATCATATTCCATGATATGATGCATGATATTGTTGAAGATTATGATGATGACATATTAGGAAAATCCAAGACTAAGGATGACCATCCAACAGTGCTGTGTAAGATAACTGAAAGACTCTAAGAGTAAAAATCCAAACTCAATCCAAAGAAATGTGTGTTTGGTATAAATTTAGGTAAATTAATAGGCTTCATCATGTCTTGTAGAGTTATTGAAGTCAATCTAGCTAAAGTCCATGTTATAATCAAGATATCACCACCAACCAATTTGAAGTAACTTCATAGTATGTAGGGTAAGATCCAGTCCATCTGATGCTTCATCTCTCAATTAGCAAACAAGTGCCATCCATTTATGTACCATTTGAAGAAAGGATTTGTATTTCACTGGGATGATCACTGCCAAACAACTTTTCAACAACTCAAAGATTATCTTTTCAATCTACCTATTTTATTACCTCCTATGCTAGGAAATCCATTTTTGTTATACCTATCAGCTATCAATCATGCCTTAGGGTCACTCTTGGCTCAACATGATGACAAAGGAAATGAGTATGTTGTTTATTACCTAAGATGTACCTTGGTTACATATGAACATAACTATGCACCTATTGAAAAATATTATCTAGCCATAGTTTTCATAACTCAAAAATTGTGTCATTACATGTTAAATAATAAAACCATGGCCATTTCAAAAGTATATCTGCTCAAGTATTTACTAGCTAAAATATATTTACAAGAAATAATGGATAAATGGATCATGCCTTTTAGTGAGTTTGACATAGAATGTGTCAATCAAAAAGCAATCAAGGGACAAGTTCTTGCAGATTAACTTGCTGAAGCACCTCTCATGGACACATAGCCACCAAAGTTTCCATTTCCTGATGAATCCATCATGACTGTTATTAATACACCCCTTGAGGAGAATCATTAGAAGCTATATTTTGATGGTTCATTCACTACACATAGATCAGGGGTAGGCTTATTGTTTATTACACCACAAGGGGATCTAATCCCTAAATCATTTACAATCAACTTTCCTTGTACAAACAACATGGCCGAGTATGAATTACTTATTTTAGGGCTTTGAAAAGTAGTGCATTAGAATATATCTCATCTTCAAGTTTATGGTGATTCTTAGTTAATCATCAATCAGGTCATAGATCATTTTCAGACCAAAGATGGCAATCTGGTTTCGTATAAAGCCATGGTTGACACTCTTAAAAAGTAAATTGCCAACATTCAGTTTGAGCATATACTGACATCTAGTAACAGAACTATAGATGCCATGGCCACTATTAGTTCTCTAATTTGACAAATAGATAAAGCTAGAGAGTATTAGTTCTTTGACAAGAATTTTTTAGCACCAGCTCATAAACCTTCAACTGTTACCATGATTTATGATATTGTTGGTCCTAAATCTATCTAGTACTCAAACCTTTACAACTACCTTCATGACCAAGTTCAACCACCTAACCTATCTAAAAAAAAAACCAAAGCCTTCATTCATCATTCCACTCATTATACTTTACTTGGATCCACTCTTTACCACCATAGTTTTGATGGAACTCTGCTTCATTGTTTAACTTTGATAGAGTCTACATTAGTGTTAAGAGAAGTTCATGAAGGAGTATGTGGATCTCATTCTAATGGGGTAGTCCTATCCAAAAATCTCTTGCGTACCAGTTATTATTGGCCCATAATAGATGTAGATGCCATTGCATATATAAAGAAATGTGACAAATGTCAATGGTATGCTAATTTGATTCATGCCCCAACAAAAACTCTGAAACTAATGTTGACACCATGGCCATTTTATACATGGGGACTTGACCTCATTTATAAGATTAACCCCAGTTCATCTGATGGCCATAAAAATATCCTTACCACCACTAAATATTTCACTAAGTGGGTTAAAGCTCTACCCCTCACTTACATGACTAAAAAGTAAATCTACAAATTCATCTTCAATCATCTCATATATCACTACAATATTCCCTCTAAAATTATATCTGACAATGAAGGATCATTAAAAAAAATATGTAGACCAGTTATGTACTAAATACAACATTACACAACACTTTTATATAACATATTACCCTCAAGGTAATGGCCAAGTTGAGGCATCCAAAAAAACCATTGTCAACATTCTCAAAAAAATTGTCAATGATGTTGGTCATGATTGGCACCTCAAAATATTTCCTACCCTTTGGGCATACCATACCAATAATCGTACCCCCATAGGAGCCACTCCATACTCACTTGTTTATGGTATTGAATCTATCCTTCCCATTGAGGTTGAATTGCCTTCACTACCCATCTCTTTCAAGCATGTCCTAGATGATCATGACTATCGAGTAGCTCACCTGCAAGAGCTGGATCTACTCGATGAGAAATGCACGTCTATACTCAATAATCTTCAAGCATATCAAAATTGACTCAAAGGCCACTCTAATTGACATGTGAAGTATAGAATATTTAAACTTGGTGATCTTGTTCTTAAAGAAAACTAAAAGAATACCATGGCTGAGAAGAAACATAAATGGAAATTCAAACCAAATTGGATAGGGCCTTTTGTCAATACTACAGATCATGGATCAGGAGCATACAGGTTTGCCACACCAGACAGTGATAAATTCTAGAGCCAATGAATATTATTCATCTCAAGTGGTACTATTCTTGAATGCTAAGGTGTATTATCTATAAGGACTATTTCAGTTATGCCTTTTTGTCACTATTCTTCTTTGTACACATACCATTCGTATCTATCCTCTTTGCCATATTCACTTTCTACTTTCAACCTATCGACCTAACATGTTCTAAAACCTAGCCCATTTGACCTTGGTTTTTGTCATTTATTACATAGTTTTAACATCAAAATATATGTTTAGTTCATTATTTAGTTCAATAACTTTAGACAAAGATCATATTTTGAGACAATGTGATAGAAATTTTGGCAGTTGCATCCTTCGCTTGTTAGTCCTTTCTTACCACTGGTCTTCTTGCTAATTATAACTACCTTTGGGTAAATTAGTATCATTTATCTATGCCATTATGTCCTATTTATTACCACCTATGGGAAAATTAGGGGTAATATTAAGCCTTGACATACCAACTTGCCATTTCCTATGCCATACTGTGTCTTTTTACCAACTATGCCTATTTTGTTTGAATTAGTTACTACACTAGTCAAATTACTCTAATATAAGGGTAGAACTATAGTGACTTGAGGTCCTATTATAAAACTATGTAGGTAGCACTCAATACTTATTGAGGTCATCTCAATCACCACTTTTCCTAATGCTCTCACCATTTTATGAGCAACCTAAGTTTGAACACTCTCACCGTTTTACGAACAATTTTAGTTTAAATGCTCTCACCATTTTGCAAGCTTGAACCATTTAGTTTCTCATAATTCTTGTTTGAGTTGAGACACTCTAAAAAACTTCCAAAATCATTACAAAATAACAAAAACATTAATCACTTCTTTGCCTTAAGGATTCTAGGAACCCTTACTATGTTACAAGTAAATCACTTGTCATTTAGTTTCCCCATCCTTCTTGGCATTTTTTTTCTCACGCACTTGTCATTTTTAAATATCATTCCCATTATTCTATCACATCCATTCTATTTTTTTCATCATTTATCACATTCTTCCCATTCCTTAGGAGAACTACATTTGGCCTAAAGTTTTTTATTGGATACATCCATGGAACTATGTAGGCAACGTCCACTTGCCTAGTGCATATGGAGACAACTCAACCACCCCCTTCCTTTTATTATATTCCCTCATTTTATTTGTTTGTTAATTTGTCATGTATTTTCTAGGGGAAATGTTTGTAGGATTTTTATTGTATTGTTTGTTTGTTTGCCTATTTGTTTGCTTTCAACACTATTGCCTTGATTCAATTTATGTGTTAATTGGGTGATTCCTTTCCCAAACTTATACTTGAATCCATCCCTATTCATATGTTTATATTGCCATCATGGTTTATATCATTGGTGCATTCTTTTCTATTTGAGTATTGGATTACGGGAGTCAATCCTCATGCATATTTTATCCAAGTATTTATGGTGTTCTATCATGAAGACTACCATCACATGCTACAACAAACCTTAGATTCAAGGAGTCTATTCAATAATGGTAGCATCTCTTCAGTAATGACATCCTGATTCCATCCTAATCATATCCCAAATAGAGTAATAAACCATGAAAAAATTTCAATCTTTATTAGTTCAAATGAGCATCTCCCTACTAGTAGGTTGTTCCAATTCATCATTACCCTCTGCGTCAAGTTATCATCATCCTCGACCAAGTTTATCATGTTTTCCATAATCAGGGTCTAATGATTATAACTCTCTATGGGCAAATAATTGCACACCATCCTACCTGCATTTCTCAATGATTATAACCATGTTTAGGTAAATCATTATGTTGTCACTGCTTTACTTTTTCTACCCATACAGGGGCATGTTGTTATCTTGTTTTTCTATCCTAACTGGGGCATCTCCATCTTCTTAATGATTATAACCACCTTTGGGTAAATCATTGTGTTATCATACCACATTACCACTATCAGGGTATAATGCTTATAACCACCTTTAGGCAAACTATTGTGTATCGTCTGACTTGCATTCTCAATGATTTTAACTACTTTTTCACTATCATTATGTTTTCACCCCTTCATCTTTCCTTTATTTGGTCTGCTCATTTCACTTCTTTATTTTATAGGGACCATTTGCTGATACACTTGTGCTAACCATTCCCTCGAGGGGGCATCATACAATTAGTTTATCATCATTACAGTTGTAGGCATGCAAGACCTTTTCATTATTTAGAAGATGTTACTATGCTTATATCTTGAAATGCCTTCCCAAATAGGGGCAAATCGTAGACACCTAAAATTGGCCACCGATAACCTTCAATCAAGGTTTTGGCTAATTTCCATCTAAAATGCACAATTTGGCCTAAAAACACTAAAACATGTTAAATGATGTGAAACTAACATATTCAAGTGCTGATTTTGGCTAGGGTATCCATAAATAGGGTAATGCAATTTATGGGCTAACTAAAGGTGATCAGTTCATTTCGAGTCAAAATGCCAAATTTGCACCTGCATGCTCTGGACTACTCTTTCCTATCAAATATTTTTCACAAGACTTGTGCCTTTATTATTTATTATTGGTGACATTATAAATGGGAATATGAATCCAATGCATTTGACAGTGACTTTCAATTCTAATCTAGTCAAATTTAGGACCAATAATAAGGCATTCTGATCAATTTAGGTAATTTATGCACAATGTGCTTAATCATGCCTAAGAGCTAATTAACCCAAATCAAGGCCTAATAAAAAATTCCATGGAAACTTGTTGAATATTTATTTTTAGAAATGAATATTGAATATCTACATCATCAAGTGACCGCATTTCTTGGGAAGACATCCCTAGGTCATAAATGCCACAAATATGAAGATTCATGCCCTCCATACCTCATCAATTCCTTCCATGATGCCCTATATACCTCTTAATTGCCCCTTTTTCCAATTCCATGACGAGGATAATTAAAAATTTTAATTTTAAGATTGAAATAATTCTCAACCACACATCTCAATCTTGAGATGGATGGTTATGGTTGATTCTAATCAAATTCAAAAATCTATAAATAGGAGGCCTCACAACATCGTTTCTAAGCTTCATTTGTGCAAAGTTATAATGTAGTATTGGTTCCAAAAGCTTCAAGAAAACTAGTGTTATAATGCCAAATTGATTCCAAGCCAAGCCAAGCCCAAGCCAAAGGTGCCAAGAGGAGATGAAGTTAGCCACACTCCATTGAAGAAGACCTCTTGAAGCACAAGCCAAGCAAGCCACCATTACAAAGGCATTTAGATCATCCAAGGAAGGTGAAATGAATTCTTGTGTTTTCATTCTTTGATTTTTAGTTGTGTTTATCATTATATTTTGTTAAATAAGCTCTCCCTAGTGTCTAGGCCTAGAGATGTTATGCTATTAGTGTGTTTATTTCACTTTGTTTTCATTTTGGAACTAACACCATACTAAACATCCTCTCTTAAGTCAAATTCCTAGATCACAACTATTATACAAATCAATGGTTGTAATTATTACATATTTATTCCTTGATTTATTATTCCATAACTTTAACAAGCTAGGGTTTTACATTCCATAAATCTATTAAAATTTAAATCAGGTAGGTTGTGCCAATCTCTTATTAGTGAATATACCATGATCATTATTGACATCAATAAGAACGAATAAAACAATACTAGCTATATTGTAAACAAGTATATTATTCATTATATGAATAATATCAATCTCAAACTCATCAAACTAGGAAATCAAACTCTATTCAAGATATCTATATGGAAGGAGATTATCTTATTTGTATTTATGTGCACTAGTTACTTGATTAACCATCAGTTTAGAATCACCATAGGCTCAAAAATATTTAACTTTTAATATGTGTTACATGGAGTCCTAGGATGACTACCTCATATTCTAAAACATTATTACTACATGAAAATCCTAATCTATATGTGAGTGCCATAATCTCTTCTTGGGTATTAATAAGTAACATTCAACTTCCACACCCAAATAAAATTATACACATCAAAATACATAGTACATGTATTATTCTCAATAACATTCATTGCTAAATAATTAGTAAAATTATTATCGAAAGGAATATGTTCTAATAAGGTAGCCTCAACTAGCTTATCTACAATAACTTTTCCTTTTAATAAATTTTTTGATACAAACTTGACATCAAATTTTAATAACAACATGCCCCTTTAGGTTATAATTCATGACATATAAGGCTTAAACATAATATACACATGTGTTTCAATGTTAAACATATATAATGACTAAGTTTTTAGTTACAAACACAACCACCAAGGATATTTTTTCCATTAAGTTGAAATTATTTTTATAATCCACAAATTTTTAGTGATATAATTGATTTCTCTTTCCTTGTTATCACCATCATTTTATGAAAAAAAACTCCCCAAAACATGTTTTTTTATGGAAATATAATGTACTAAAAAATAATATATCCAAGATAAGTGTCATCATAATAAGAGGATTGGCTATATATAATTGCATCAAAATAATTTTAAACTTTATAATCCCATTTAAATTTAATATTTTTTCTTAGTAGTCTAAAAAAAGATCGGGTTTTTTTGACAAGCTGAACACCAAATCTTCAAATATAATGATATTTCCCTTGTAAACTGCTTAGTTGATTAAAATTCATAGGAGTCATCTATATAATAACATGTACTTAATTTGACTAAATTACATGAATCTTCAAGAGATAATGAAACCCAAAAATTTAATGGAAGTCACACATAAAACAAGTTTCTTGGGATTTAATCAAACTTTATATAGCCTTATTCTTTGAATATTTTTCTCAATTCATGCACACAATTTTTTGTTTCCTTGACTTACCCAAGACATAATTTACACAATCCTCTACGAATTCATTCATATAATCATGAAATATATGTGTCATATCCATTTGAAAATTAGATCATGCTTTTTAAGTCAAAAAGGCACATAACCATTTAATAAAATATACCCCAAGTTATTGTAAAAGTAAACAAATGTTGTGTAGTGTAAGAAAAACTATGCATTAAGATATGTTCATGCCTTAATAATCTTAAAGAAAAACATTAGATTAAAGATATGACTATTAGATAAATGCCTTAATATTATTTAGTAACCCATGTTGGGACCCATCACATTATAACATATTTAATGACACACTTTTGAAATCCTACCACTACTAACTATGTCTAAAAAATATGTGAATAATCAATCTCATTCTCATCTATTGTAGTAGATTAAATTAAAAATCTAAATATGGGACTCATCTCCACAAAATAATCCACTACTACTACAAGCATAAACCAATCATCAACACATTTTCTAAGCTTACTCAACAAGGCTATTAGGGATAAATTTACCATTAGATGAGAAGAAAAGACATGGGTCTTACTGCATCAAAATGAACCAATGGTGCAAGTCCAAGGCATAGTCATCCATTTTTTTAGAAAAAAATTTGTATTATTGGATAAAAGGATAAGGTATGGGGCATACAAATTAAATGAATCAATGGTACATTGATAAATCCCATTCAAATAGTATGTGAATGGCATTACACCATTGTAAAAAGGAAAACTAAGGTGAAACACATAAAAATTGATCTAATAGCACGTTAATGGGTCTTAGTCACTAGTTATTTAGAATAAAGTTTTTCCCTTGGATTAGGATACACAAAAATGGGTCCTACCATATAAAAATAGGCCAATGATGTGTTTCCAAGGCATAATCAACAATATGTTAAAATAAGAGTCATGTTGTTAGACAAAGGTAAAATAAACTGAGCCCTCAAATCAAATGGACCAATGGTGCATTTCCAAATATTTATCAGCAAAGTGGTTCGAGTATAATTTGACCATTGGATAAATGGAAAAAGCGTGGAGCCTACCATGTTCAAATGAACCAATAATTTATTAGTGGGTCTTAGTCATCAAGTTGTCAGCATAAGTATTGTGACATTAGATGAAATAAAAAACATGGGACATACCAAATAAAATAAAATAATGGTACATCTCCTTTCCAACCATTGTTGATTGTGCAAAAAAATTATGAGAGTCATCAATCTATCAGATTCAAAAATCTACATCCCTACAAAGAAATAATGGTAAAATAACATAGAGGCTACCATAACTATGTGTAATTATTTTTGTATTCATATTCATTAAGGTAGATACTCGTGCAAAATTAGAGCATAATTACAATAAGTGAATACACCCTAAAGGTGGATAATTAAATGCTCAACACTAGATTAGGCACATACATGATAATATACCTAATATGAATAATGCTTAGTAATGACATTTACAAACCTTTGAAAATGTAGTGACATTCCAAGACTCTTATTAATTCAAACTTTATTAAATATTTTGAGGTAGAAAAATTGGTGTAAGTGGCACAATAATCAATTCCCATCTTTCTTCTCTAGTTATAAATGTAATAATCTCATTCTAACAAAGTATGGGATTTTTTTTTAATTTAGTTATAACTCTAACTTAAATTGTAAAAATATGTAATAAATAACCTTAGTAGTTGTAATTTTCATAGTTTTTAAAAACCTTTCAAAATAATATTTTATCATGTAATATGTAAAACATTTAATAAAATATTTTTGGTAACTTTACCTCTTTGTCTCTAAGATTTTGTTAATGTTTAGTTTATTATAGTAATGAACTTATACCTTTTGCATTGTATTGTCATTTTATAATGTTTTGTATATTAAAGTATTGAAGTAATACCTTTTGTATTATATTATCCTCATGTATATGAATTTTAATTTGTATGATTCTAAATTCCCTATGTCTTATCTTTCAGCTAAAAGAAAAACCTGATTATATATCTTGGTGCATCACCTCCCATTTATTCTAGTAACTTCCTTAATTTTTTTCCTCCCTCATTTCCACAAAAAATATTATATTTAACATTAGGGTAGATAAGGAGCCAACATGTTTATGGTAGAGGTGTGTGTGTGTGTGTGTGTGTGTGTGTGTGTACATATTACAAGGAAAGAATATCCCATGGGTGTTAAGCACAAAATAACTATGTTAAGGTCAACATACCCCATTTTTGAAAAATGAGGGCCCTTGTTCAAATTTTACAAATTTGTGCTATATATTGAATACTCAATTTGATTAGATTGCATTATTTAGGCATCTTGTTTTGCTCTAGTTTACATTTCACATGTTAGCATTTAATATTCATTTGAATTTATCTAATATTATTAATGTTTGATTGTTGTTTCCATGTTACAATATTAATGGAGTTCCATTACAATGAACATTATTCAAGTTTTTATACTTTAAATGGTACCTTAACCCTTTTTGACTAAGCCTTTGGTCTTTGGTCAATTAATTGAATCTATGTCTAAAAAGTATAAAGACCTTAGTCTAAATGTTTAGCCTAAGTCCCTTTTGAAATAGATTCAAAGTTACGTGGGAACTTATTTATACCTTAGACCTAGTTAAAACTTTATCCTAAGTCCTAATTATGTTTATTAACACAACTAAAACCTTAATCTAAAGTTTTATACTAAGTTTATGCATATATACTGAAAGCTTATGTCTTTAATTTTATATCCATAAGTATTTATTAAATGTGAAGATGTCAAGTGTCAATATCTCGATAACTTAAAGTAAAGATCAATGATCCACATGCTAACCTAGAGTCAATAATTCAAAGGAATTAATCAATGATATGTGTTAATAGTATAATGGAGATCCAACAATGAGCTTGAATCAAGGTGTCAAAGATCCTACAAAGGGATGTGAGAAGGACAAGTGTCAAAATATTGGCAAGTGACCAAGAAAATCAATGGTCCATGTTCAAAATTATGTATAAAGAAAGGAATCAATGATCAACATTCAATCTTACTTCCACCAGATCAATGGTACAAATGAAGGTAGACCTTTCAAAGGGACCAGAACAAACATGGTGGTGACACATGTCACAACCACAATGAATTAGATGGAGATCAATGAATGGCATTAAATCTTCTAGATCAAGATGAATGGTGTAGATTAGGTCAACAATTTAATGGGCTAGATCAAATGTAATGCAGCTACATGGTGAGAAGATGTTAAGTGATAGAGTATGTTTACAAGGTACTTAGAGAGCCCACTGAGTTGCCAAGTGGCATACTCTTGGGATCTCAAATGGAAGATAAATGGCCTATGATTAATTCAAGGCTAGATGACTTTCCAACAATTCAATGGTATGAATTGATCAAGCTTAAATATTGTATGAGGTATTGACACGTGTTTAAAAATGATAAATGGTCATATTTTAAATAAATGAGTTGCATGTCAAATTTGAGATCTTATGGAACCTAACACATGGAAGGTAAAAATATGTAATCTAAGTCAAATAAGCTCACATTTTAAACTAGCATACTGCCATTAAACCCCTATATAAACATTTAAAATTCCTAGAGTGTATAGATTGCCCTAATTATCTCTAAAATCACTGTAACTAAAATGAAATAGTTGGATTATCATCCCCAATTAGATAATTCATTCAATATCATAGTAATTATGAATCAAAAGCATGTTTCAAAGCAAGATGTTGAGCTATATTTGACATCAGATGTAGAAGGTTGTGTGTTCAAGGACATGGAGTTTGTAGCTACTACTTTGAACACAGAGGATAAAAATCATTCTAAATTATTTTTGACAATTGAAAACCATCTAATGATCATCAAGGAGGAAGAAAAAATTATCTCTACAAAAAGGCTATATGATGACATTGTAGTAATATATATGACTAGACTTCATTATGTAGCTTCAAAACTAAAGGTACTCCATTGCATTTATGTTTTTGATCCCATTTTTAAGAAAGCTAAAATAGACAAGGGAATTTTAATTAATGAACATAATCAGAGGAAAGATGTTTACACTTCCCAAATTGCATTTGAGTTTTACTATAATCTCCCTAAACCCTAGATTAACTTAACCTCAATTAAATCATGGGATAAACAACACAACATGATGAATGCCCTAGCTATGTGGTTAGAGTTTGGTAACTAGGTCTTTATTGACATTAATAAGAACATCCTAATAAGTTAATTCAGACTAGGGGTTAGGATGGTAATGATAATTTTAAACAGATTGTATGGATGTGCAACCATAACATATGTTGATATAATATGGGTACTCATAGTATATTTCATAATTGAAAGGGTAATGGTTCCCCCACTAAGTGAGATAATTAGCATCTCTTTGAGTAGACAAATATTTTCAATTAGGCATAAGAATACAAATGAGTTTTTCATGATGTCTTATCTCCTAAATGATTTATGTGAAACCAAAAAGATCCCTAATCAGAGAGAATGGTCTCCAAATGGAACCCATACCATTTCTCAATACAATTGTAAGTTGCACATTTATAAATATAGGGATCACATCCAATTCATTTATGATTATGTCTACCCAGTATTGAGTGAAGCTATAACTGGTATCCCTATGTCAAAAATTAGTCTTTTGATCAAGAAATATATTGAAGTAATGGGGGATATATGGTTATACCATAACTACACTATCATAAGGATTGAGGGAACTTAAAATCCTTCTCTCAAGTTGCCAATCCATGTTATTGATAAAATAGCAGAGCAAGACATGGCCTACCAATTGTTCCATGGTATAAATGGCCTTTGCAAAACCAAAATAAAGGGACTTCTTCATAGCTTCCCTATGACAATTGTCAAGACACCTTCAAAAAATGAAATAACATTAAGGGTATATTAAAGCATAGATCATCTTTCAATCTATATATAGATGAACTTAGATAATGTGACCCTTATGGAAGGGTTAAAGAGAATTTAAAACTCAAAGGGATTCTGAATGTGCCCTATGAACATGATCCTGGTTCCTTTGATCCTATATACACCAAGGCATCTACTTACTTTAAAATCACTAGAAGATTTAAAGAACACAATCTAAGACTTGAGTTAGACTGCAAATAAATGAAAATGTGGATGATAGGTGGTAGTTGGGCCCCAAAAAATATCATTTAGTATGTGGTGAATCTTCTAAGCTTCCATCAGCTAAAACACAAGTAGAACATAGGCTAGGAGAAAGAAGGCCAAATGAAATCCCCTCAATTTCATTAACCCCTAAATCATCTAAGAAAACAAGCATGATCTAATTTTAGATGAGGTTCATATGATAGCCCTTGATCCTAATGAGACTATTGAGGATGCATTTAAGATTTTATACAAGGATTATGAGTTAGATTTAGATGAAGAGGTAAAGGTTGAGGAAACCAAGGAGGAGAAAGGAAAAGAGAAAGTGTTGGAATTGGTTACCATTGACACTCCAAAGAGAAAAGATGAGACATACATTATCTCAAAGATAAAGATACCTAAAGTGATTATCACTACTCCTTTAAGTGAAGTCAATATGTTCAGTGAAGAGAACATATTGTATAGTCCACCTATTCCTGAGTGGTTCTTGTATGAACCTAGATTGGATAAGTTGCTGAATTACCATCCATGGGCTATGGTGAAATCCACTAATATCTCTATGGAGAAAGAAATGAAACCATAAACAGTTTATTTATAGGAAAAGGAAGCAAGAAGATTGGATACTCCAAGCCACTTAGCATACCAATCATAAATGGAAGTAAAGAGTGATAGAGAAAAAGGTCTTGGTAGGAGGTAAATAAATTATGTATCAAAAGGTGGAGCCTCTAACCAATTTGAGTCAGAAGCAAGGACAAAGGTTGGGTGAGAATCTAATCTTTGAAGAAGATGTCTTAGAATTAACTCAAACATAGTTAGATCAGTTGCAAATTTCTATCAAAGGACTAAAGCAACAAAAGAAGAACTTTGAGGAGTAGTCTATTTTGTCTATTATAGGAGATATGGTCAAGCAATTTGAAATAACCATGTATGAACTATTTAGCTCCTTGAAGGAAATAAATTCCAAACAAGATAGGGTTAATAAACAGGGTCCTTTGGCTTCAAGCCAAGTTAGCCAATGGCAAGCTTCAAAAAAAAAAGAAAGAGAATTGATCAATATTTTGAAAGAAGATAAAATTCTTGAGTTTAAAATATTTATCTTAGAACACATGAATATGGCTATGGCTATATTGATAGAGGATCAAATCTTTAAACAAATGGTCCAAGGAAATGGGAGATCTTTCTAGTGATCTCAAGAAATTGGAAAATAGATAATACATATATTGGGGATCCTAATCAAAGATCCAACTACCATCAGTACCATTGAATTGATCATAGATGAGGAGTTCAAGCACATGGAAACTTGGATCATGCAATAAGTGAATAATCAAAGCCAAATAAAACAAGGGTAGATAACAAAAGGATCTTGGATATGGTTTTATCTGTAGAGGAGAAGATAGAAGATGTAAGGAGCATCAAGGAAGATTTGGACAATGATGATAAGGAACTCAAAGGCCTAAAATATCAATAAAATGAACTTTTCATGGATCCCATCATCAACCTTAGGATAATTTATGAGAAACATAACAAAGCAATGAAGATCCTACAACATAGATAAAAAATTACAATAACAACTGCTTCTCAAAGTCAAATTTGTTGACTTTAGCATATTATTTTTTAACTAAACATGTATATAATTTTTAAAAAGGAATATTATTTTTGTAAAATCATGTGCATATTGTAAAGTGCACTACTTATGGGTAAGTCCATTTAGAACGTGTCTAGTTATAGAAGGTTATAAAAAGATAGTTGTCTATGACACGTGTACAATTATATATTTTTTTGATTGATCAACATACCTCCTTAGTATTCTATAAAAGGGGTATTATCATTTGAAAAAGTGGAGGGAGTTTTTATTAAAAACTTTTGTGTAAATTTGGAACAAATTAATGAAAGCAAGAGAATTCTAAAGGATTATCTCATCTTTGCTTGTTTATTTTACTATCATGGTTGCCTCCCCAATTAACTGGTCTAATTTTTATATTTGAATTGTTTTAATGGATTATAGATGTGCATATTTGAATTTAGATTTATCAATTTGTGCTTATGCTAGATTGAGTAAAAGATCACATATTCAATTCATTTTCCTTTCTCTCTTGTAGATGTACTCATGCACTTTGCTTGTAGAAGTAAATATTTGAATTGAATCTGGTTTCTTATTTATATTGTTTCAACTATCCTTATATGTTTGTTTGATATGTGATAAAATTTGAGTTGTAGATATTTCATGTCATATATTGGTTTGAGTGTATGTTTGGATGAAATTTAAGCTCTGTCATAATGTTTGAAATGAAGATCAATAACATCTTTCGTCTTTGCCCTATCCTTCCTTTTGCTCATTTTTTTACCAACTCACTGTAGTTTAGATTTTATTATAAATATACATGCTAGATTGAACTTTAGAATTTAGGTTTTGATCATAATTCACTCTACTTATTTTAGATTACTTTCATTTTTCACAATCAATCTTAAGACCAAGTTTGCTCCCAACAACCAGCTATATTATCATTTTTGTGAAATAGTTCATTGCTTTACCACTATTCCACAAAATATCTCAAGAAGATCACAACATAAAACTCATGAAATGGATTATTTAAATCCAAAAATGATAAGTGTTTCTTAAACACTCTGTAAACTCCTGTGATACACTTTTAGGCATCAACAGGACATGTTCCGCTAGTGCTAGAAGGAGGGCCTTAGCTAAAGCTTTATGAATTTGAAGTGTTTTTGATAATTTTGGTGAATTTTATTCAAATATCAGTTGATACTTTGCATATTTGTGTTATTCTTAGCTAAATTGTATAAATATCATTAATATTCATGGTTTTAGACCATTCTTTAGGCTTCTTCAGCTAAAGATTGCCTTTCTTTGGAGATTTATAATTAATTGTTGAAATTGTAGTTTAAACTTTGTAAATATGCTATGTTCAAGGTTATTGATAGTAATTTTGTTCAAAAATTGATTTATTCTTTGAAAATCTAGGTTTATTTGAACTTTAAAATGTAAAGATCACTCATATTCATAAGTTTAGATATATCTTTAAGCTAATTCAGTTAAAGATAATTGTTCTTTGTAAGATTTGTGCAAAATTTTCTTAATGTAAAAATATGATCATTGTTATTTTCAAAGATAAGGTTGATACATCATATTTTGAATAAGATTCAAATATTACAAGCTAGAATTGCCATGAATCAGGACTAGGTCATGGTCTAAATCAAGGCTACCTTTCCTTTCATTAGAAGTTCATAGGAAAGTAATAGTAGATGAAGATAAGAGAAGGGTTTCAAAATCTCAACCTACTTCACCTGATCATGGTGCTTCTATGTTCAACCCTTATCAAGGTATAACATGGTTAGGTGGATCTTCCATTAATGTGCCTAGTCAGGTATATAACTTAGAAATTCTAAGAAATATTTACCATCTTTCAGTCCTAATGGTGTGGTTACTACTGAAGAACATATCAAGTCATTCAAGGCTAATTTAATATTATTAAATTTTGTTCATGAAGATGTTGCATATATATTGTTTCCTTTTACTTTCAAAGATGTTGCATATGATTGGTTTCTCAACATTTATGAGAATTACATTACCAGTTGGAATGATTTTAATAGTATTTTCATTTTGATCAATTTGGAAAGATCATCAGTCATTGTATCCTTTATCAAAAATTCACTACTATGAAAAGATATTAAAGTGAAACCATTAGATATTTTAATGATATATTCTAGAATATGTTTAGTAGGAATATATCTCCTTATAGACTTGATGAGGCTTTGGGTTTAGATATTTATAAGGATACTTTAGATCCCATGACTTTTGTATTTTTGAAAAGGTTTGTTAGAGTTATAAACACATTAGAATTGGCCTATGATGAAGATATGATAATAAATGATAAAATGTAACCCCAGAGTCAACTGACATATGGTATCCCCAATGTCAATCCTAATCTATCTATGTTGAATGTTTTTCCCAATGTTAATCAAAACATGCCTATTGACCAAATTGACTATCTAGTCAATATGGGCAACCCTATGTAGCAAAAATTTATATTAGAGGGTTTTTCACAAGTAATTTAGTGTTAATTCATGCTTGTAATAGTCTAACCATGGTCAATTTGGCCCCACAAGTCATTTCAAATCTTTCTAAGGTCTTTTCAATAGCCAAAATAGTACATTTAATACCTTGTATGGATTTGTTGGAAATGGTGCAAGCTTAAAAATATGATGTCACCTCATATGTGTAAATTATAACTTGTATTAATTATTTTAGCTAAAAAATTGGTAGAATATTTAGAAAATAATTAATTTTCTTGAAGAAATAAGAGGTTTCAGGCACTTGTACGACCTATGATAAGGTGGCACATGTGGGAAGGTTGAAGTGTGACACTTAAGCTTTTATAATCCATCCTTGTGTTTTTATATCTTTGGAAACACCAAAAACATCTCAAAACTTTTCCATCTCTTTATCACTCTCTTGGAAAGCATTTTGATGTTCATAAGTTTGTACTTGGTATGATCAGTTGGAAAAGTTTTAGGTCTAGTGCTTTTAGGGGTAGATAGTATATGAGTTAACCCTCATTTTCATAATATAAGTTTAGATGTTGGTGGGCTAAGCTTTATGAACCATATCTTATAAGTTAACCACTCCATTCTACTTATCATTTCCCATACCCTATAGGGTTCTTCTTCTACTGAGGTGGTCTGTATGGTCTAATTATTGGAATCACTTCATGAGGATAAAAATATCTTCCTCACCACATCCAACCTTACCCTAGATAATTGGAACATGCGGAGCACTATGGAACTTCCATGTTTCCCTTTAGATCTTCAAAGGAGTGTTTTTTGGTTTTGTGGATTAAGGTGATATTTCCATGGATTTAAGATCTCATACACCTTTGTGTTGATGTTTCATATCCTAATAGAGCTCATGAAGTGTTGAGATAAACGTGAAAACCATGTTGGTATAGAAAAATGCATGGAGACCTTTGTTGTTTTGAAATCAATGTTTGTTGTTTCCCAAGTTCTGATTTTCATGGTACTGTAATAGGAGATATGAGGCAATGAAACACTCAACCACAATAGAGCCAAATGGTCAAGGCTTTTCTTTACCATAGCCATATTAAGAGTCTCTCAACATTTTGATAAGAAGGATCACCATTGCTCATGCAAGTTTAAAATTAATATAAACATGAATGGTTATGTTTCCATTTTGGCAAAAAGTAACCTTAGTTTCTCTAAATTAGGACTTCACCTCATTCAAAACCTTGTGAATTGATCCATTTGGAGGTCCCAACTACCTTCCAAAGCCTATGTTTCATTGAAAAAGGGCGATGTGTTCATTTGAGTAAGTTTAATAAGGATATACAATGAATATAAGTGTATTGTCAAGGTGGCATGTATAAGGTAATTTTACCTCATAATCTATAGCAAGTTCAAAGCTCAAATGGAGTCAATACACCTATAGGTGGCCTACAAGGAGGATAAATTGACAATGTGGATTAGGCCTTGAGAGGCATGTATAGATATATGGGGGTAAAATGTGGAGTAGTTTTTGATGTTTGGAAGTGTTCAAAGAACACATACATATGGATTTCCCAAGATTACAACCCTCAATTACCTTGTGCAAATCACCATTTTGTACAAGTATTGTAGCAAGCCTATAACACTGAAAAAGTGAACAAAAGACATGAATAAGGGAGTGGTGACTTTAATGATACTTAAACAATGCTATATACCCAAAATGAGGTTATATATTTATTGAATAGAACTATAGTCTAGATGGTACATCTCATCTCAGCTAAAAGTACATCCCAAGCATATGGAAGAGTGTAGAAAAGTTACAATTAGAAAAGAAGGTCACACTTTGATGAGGGTAATGAAATCCTAGAAGAAAAGGATGGATTATAAAGGGAAAATGAGTTTTTTTTTGGATATTATAGGTCTTTGAAAGATACTAACATGACTCCTACATGAAAAAACAACTGACAACCAACCTTCAAAGTGTCAAGAACACACACAGTTGCAAGTGGGATGAAGACAATTGGAGAGTCAAGTTCCTCCACAAGACCAAGTGAGAATATTCAAGGCTTGAATATGATTCTAGGAACCCTAAAGAACATGAATAGATACAGAAAAAAATGAAAATATATGAACGTTATCCACTTATGAGGTCAACAGGGCCAATTCCACCCTCAACTTGTAGGTAGTCACCTTCAAAAGTTAGTTTTGAGTGTCATGCTAGTTAGAGGGGTAAATGGAGGAGTTAAGAGCTGAAATTTAGTACAAGGGTCCTTATGAACTAAGGAAGCCTCCCATGTATTAAAAAATAATGAACAAGAAGGGCCAATACTCTTTGTTTTGTCTCAGAGATAGGCCACTTTTAGGTCTTAAAACTTGCAGAAGAGAGAGAAAATGGTGGAAATTGAGGGCTAGGGTTGAAGTGGATACAAACACAAGTCGGGGAAAGCTTGGATAAGCATGGAAAAACATGAATGAAGGATAATAAGGTGTTTTAGCAAGCCCAGGTGGGATAAATCCATGAAAGAGGATCCAAAGCCACTAGGCCTAGTGGAGAGATATTATCCTAAAAGGAGATCAAAACCATTTGGAGTGCTATAAAGTGGATGAAATGGAATAGGATAGACCCATGGGGAATAATTTGACCTATTAGATCTATTTTAATGAATAAGATACCCCAAATTTATCATCATTGGACCTAATATGATGACAAGGTATGCAAAGAGAAGGGGTGCAATTGAGAAGGTCATTTCAAATGCTCATACCTACCTAGAGACTTTGCATGGGATTCTAAGAAGTTGCAAGAGGTTGAAGGGGGTCCTAAAAAATAAATTTTAGGTGTTGGTTCATAACTCCAATGTTAGAGGTTTATGAACAATCCTTAAAGGGCCCATGCACCTAAAACCCTTCAAAACCCCTGTTTTGGGACCTAATTGGAAAAATGAGATTCAAAATACACCCAGATGGAAGAATTTGACCCTAGGACCTGAAGGAAGTTTTTGGAAACTCTATGAGGAATATAGACATGGATTACTATTACATGAAATATATACAAATGGAGCAAGATACTAGTTTATTTAACAATTTATTGTGTCTTACAAGTTTTGAAGATGATCAAAGGATGCTAATCACTTGGGAGGATAGATTGTGAATTGAATCAACTCTCCATGTAATTTAAAAATCTCAAACATTATCTTAGGTGTCTATACTAGGCTTCTCACTTTAGCCAATCCATAATGAGAAGAGTGATCACATAATGGAAAAAGTGGCAATCCAAATTTGGAGATATTCTAAGGTGTTTTAAAATGGAGTTGAACATATGAGATGTCATAACATGTGTCATAATATCCCTGGTATGTATCAGTTAGGGAGAATAAGGAGATGCTAAGGCCAAGTTTTAAGAAAAATCTAAAAAGGAGTGATCATAGTGACAAATGATGATCCTTCTTGTGAAAGAGAATACAAATGATTTGGAAAACTTCCAATGTAGGTAGAGGAATCCTTATAACTTCCTCTTATTAGCACAAAAGAGACACTTGACCCTAGTCATCTTTGGAATGCCCAATGAAGGCCAATGATGAAGGTAGTTTCATGGAAGGTGCTTGAAGAGATGCTACACCAATTTTAGAAGAGGATGATTGTTTGGAATAGACACATATGTAAATTAGTTTCTCACTCCTATTACACTTCACCTACATGCATTGTAACTAGTTTCCACCTTAAGACACATGTCCTTATGTCTCTTGGACTTCTTTTTCCTCTCTCTTTCTAATTTCTATAAGTATGAGCTATTTTGGCCATTATAGACTAATATTGCATCTGGTATGGTGAAGCTATACTGGAATAACATTGTACTTTGATTTTTAACATTGAATGGAAGTCTAATTCTGAGTTGTGAACATTTTTTGTCTAAGTGTGAGAGATATGAATAGTGAATTTAAGTGATAATATCATCCTTGATTCCTCTATCCTTCATGTTTAAGCAAGAGTTTTGATCTAACAGGTCATGTGAAGTGTAGTTATGATACTAGGATCCTCTTCAAGTAAGTTATTATCTCTATGGCATGTAATCTTCCCCTGGACTAGTTATCTTGTGATTGTCTCATGTATGTTACCTTCACGTTGAATCACTTATGTTAGGATCCTTTAAGGATTAGAGTTGGTCTTAGAAAGATTTGTTACTTAATAGAAGTATGATAGTTTGTGGGATATCTCTTGGTGAATCACCAATTTAGTGTAGTTTTACTTCATGAAAACTTCTAAATCTTTCCCTATAAACAAGCATTAGAGTAGTTTAAAAGCATTTCAAAGAAGATCTAGGGAGCTAGCCCTCATAATACTAGATATTCATCTCTCTTATAGGTTCCCATAACTTGAAAAATGATTCAATGTTGCATCAAATTTTAGGAGCTTCATAGAGTTTCCTAGGTGCACAATTTAATGACAACAATGCCTACTTTGAACCAAAAACTAGTGTTAAATCAATTACCCTTGAGTCATGCTCATCCTACTCAAAACCCATGATTCTTGAATAACATTGAAAATGGATTTAATCCATAAGATAAAATATCTTTGGTGCCAAAAACTAGTAATAGCACTCAAGTTCATAATTTAGAGGTGCCTAAAATTGAAAATGACTCTATACTCATAATGGTTTAAAAACTAAGCACCAATTTCCTGCAATTGTAAAAACAAGTAGGTAACATTGGGGAAAATTCCAATAAGAATTATTCTTATCAGAGGTTCAATAGACCTATAAATAGGTTTCAAAATAATAACAACAAAAACAATGAGTCATATGTAAATAAAAATAATCTTGAGATAAACATATATGATGTAACTTTAATTAAATATTATAGATTTCATGACACTTTAAAGCATGATGAATTAAATTTTGTAATCCTTTTGAGTTATTTCAAGATGATTTAGATATATTTTAAGGTGGACCTAACAAATATAATAATATAGGTACATCTAACTCTTTAAAGTCATTTAAATCTACTAACACAACTCTAATGGTGGAGACATTTGATTTTCCATTCCAAGATGAGAATGAGCTTGAAGATACTCAAAAAGAGATTCATTCTTTTTAATATTATCTTAATAAGACTTATCCTATGATGAATAGAGAGTAGAAGAAACCATTGACAAATTTAATTCCAATAAACAACTTTGATACTCCTCCTGATCCTATAGTTGACTAAAATCTAGAACCTCTAAAGGGAAGTGCCTCTAGAAATAATATTTAATCATCTATTTATTCTAATAAGAGTGGATATAATATAGTTGAGGATATGAAAAAGATTAAAGCTAATATCACTTTACATGAATTTACTTAAAATTACTGAATAATGAGACTTGTTGCTTGAATCTTTATCCAAAAAGCTTAGTAAATCACAAAAGGTTCCAAATGCCAATGTAGTTATGTATAAAAACAAAGTAGAAGTTACCCATTTTTGCTAATAAATAGAGTTTTTGGTAAGAATTTGCATAATTGTTTACTATATTTAGGTGTTTCTGTCAATATCATGCCAAAAGGTATTTATGAAAAACTTGGTTTAACTCCAATTAAATCTGATAGAGTAGTTACTAAATTAGACAAATCAAGAGCTAAAGTAATTATAGAATTGTTGAATGTTCATATGCAACTTGATATAGAGCTAAGGATACAACAATTCATAGACATTCAAGTTATGGACATTATAGATGCTTATTAAATGTTGCTCAACAAAGACTAGACCAAGTCTTTAAATAGATACATGTCAACTAAATGTTCTCATATGTGGATTTCATGGAAGGGAGTTCTGAATCAAATCTGAATCGAGATCGAAACACATATGTAACACATGATCACTAAGTACAATGTTACAAATGAAAGGGTCAACATGGTCAATTC
This sequence comes from Torreya grandis, assembly GCA_037957365.1. NCBI lineage: Eukaryota > Viridiplantae > Streptophyta > Pinopsida > Cupressales > Taxaceae > Torreya > Torreya grandis. The sequence goes on from JARHVA010006664.1 coordinate 850,465, forward strand.
TAATTTAAGAGTTTACACTCTTGATACTCCTAAGGTATGTGACTCTAAATATTCTCATGCTATGCCTGGAATGTGGAAATTATACTTGAATGGTGCTAGATGTAAATTTGGATATGGAGTAGGAAGTATTTTAATCAATCCCATTGAGAAAGGGTTTAATTTTTCTTACAAACTTCAGTTTCCTTGCACTAATAATTTGGTAGAGTATGAAGCTTTAATCTTAAGATTAAAATTTGATATCAAATAAAAGGTTAAAGAACTACTAGTGTATGATGATTCTAAACTAGTAGTTATTCAGGTTATAAGTAAGTACCAATGAAAATTGTCTTATCTAAAGAAGTAAAAGTTTATAGTGTGAGACTTGATAGAGTACTTTGATGCCTTTAACACTCTTTCAATTCCAAGAGAAGAGAACAAACCTATTGATGAGATAGCCTCGACTGCATCCAATCTTATGACAAATCAATAATCTCAAAACCTTAGCATTGAATTGGTTCTATGTCCCTTAGTTCCTGATAATGTTAATCATTTGCAAGTATTTAGTGATGATCAACAGATCATAGACTTCATGAATAATTTAGGAGTATTTGAGTCTCATATCATTGATGAGGTCAATGAAAATTCTTTTGATGAAGACAAAGTTGATGACAATATTATTCAATTGAATGATAAAAAAATTCCCAAAGGCATGATTACCTTAGAAAGACTATTTGACACAGACAAACTAGCCAGAACTGTCAAAGTTCCCAAAGTGAATGGGAAAGATTATAATGTGGTTGATATAGGAGCTCAAGGTTAACCTTATCTAGTAAACATTGTATAACTTATACAAATGAATAATCTAAAAAAGCTAAAGAGTTTGTTTACCAAGTATAAAGATGTTATAGCATGGTCTTATTAATACTTAAAGATATTTGATCCTAGAGTCATTACCCATACCATTCAATTAAAAGAGGTATGTAAACCTTTTAGGTAGAATCAAAGACCAGTCAAACCTATTTTAGAACCATTGATATACAAATAAGTCAATAAGTTATTGGATGAAAAACTATTTTTTCCCATTATCCATTCTACCTGGGTAGCTAACTTAATGCCAGTTAAAAATAAAAATGGAGAAATTAGATTATGCATAGACTTTAGAAATTTAAATAAAGATTTATAATCAAGTGCTTGTGAATGAGGAAGACATAATGAAGATCATATTCACAACTATGTGGGACATTTTTTCTTACAAAATAATGCCTTTTGGGATAATAAATGTAGGATAAACTTTTCAAAGAGATATGGACCATGTTTTCTAAGTCCTTATAGGTAAGTACATTATTATATATATGGATGATCTAACTATGTTTTCTAAAAATAGAGAAGATCACATCATGCATTTACAATAGGTATTTTAACGTTGTAGGAGGTATGGAATTTATCTTAATCCTAAAAAAAGCATTTTTTGTGTTACAAAAGGGAAGTTACTAGGACATGTTATAACCAAAGATGGGATTTATATATATCTTGATAGAGTTGATGCCATATCCAAGATAAAACCCCCTAATAGTAAAAAAGAATTAAAGTCTTTATTTGGGAAAATCAATTTTGTAAGAAAGTTCATTTCTGATTTTGTAGAAATTGTAAAGCCACTTAGTGACATGTTGAATAATGATGCCAAAGTCATATGGAATGAAGAGATAAATAAATCCTTCAGGGACATTAAAGAAGTAATAGGACATGTACCGATGTTAATAAGTCCTGATTTCACAAAAGTTTTTTGCCTTTATTATTTTGCTTCTGATCATACTATAACTACTATTTTAACTTAGAAAATAGATAAATGTGACCATCCTATTTCATTTATGAGAACTAATTTTAAGAATGCTAAGTTAAATTATTCTCTGATTGGAAAACATGCACTTTCTTTAGTTAAGGTAGTAAATAATTTTAGACATTATATTCTTAGAAATAAAGTGAATGCAATATTTCTAGACCCTACCATAAAATTATGCTTAGTCAATTTGAACTAGGAGAGAGAAGAGGTAAATGTATGTCTAAATTCCAAGAGTATGATCTTGAGATGAAAACTGCCAAGTTGGTAAGATGTCAAGGATTGATTTAAATGATTGCCAATACTAATCCTACAGTGAATGTCATGCAAGTTGATCAACAACAATTCTAGCTAAATGATTAATATGATGCAATTATCCATATTATAATCAATAGTTCTTGTCCTATAGGATTGAGTATATAGCAAATAAAATCTTTGAGGCTCAAGATGACACATTTATTGATCAAAGATGGGGTACTCTTCATAAATAATTATGAAGGTATATACTTAAGTTGTGTTTTAAAAGAAGTAGCTAAGATATTGAGTACTTTTCATGAAAATCTTGGAAGTGGACACCCTTATGAAAAAACAATAGCTTAGAAGATCCTAAGGGTAGGTTATTATTGGCCTACAATCTTCAAATTATTCATAAACATGTTAGAGAGTGTCATCAATGTTAGATATTCAACACCAAGGAACCAAAAACAACCATGCCATTGAAGCATGTTATGATTGATAAACCTTTTGCTCAATGGGGATTGGACTTTGTGGGGGTGATCAACCCCAATTATTTAGATGGACACAAATATTTTCTTACTGCTACTGATTACTGCACAATATAGATAGAGGTAGTGGCAACCAAGTAATGTAGAACTGAAGGTGCAATCAAGTTCTTGGAAGAGAACATTTGTACAAGGCTTGGGACATCAATTTCATTAGTTTGTGATAATGGATCAAAATTTATATCTATATAAATGAATAAGTGGGCCTATGATAACAACATAATTCTTAATTTCTCATCAAATCATTACCATCAAGGTAATGTAGTCTCAAAATCAATAAATAAGAACTTGATGAAAGCCATTAAAAATTCTAAAGCTAAAAAACCAAGAACCTAGCATAAATTACCTAAATATGATCTTTGGGAAGACAAAACTAGAGTCAAACAAGCTTTGAAATCATCACCATTTATTTTGGTGTATGGTCAAGAGCCTATATTTTCAATCACTCTCAAACTGCCAACCTACAAGTTCATGCAAGAATATATAGAGGAAGATCAAGAGTATGATAATTCAAGGTTGCTTGACATCATTCAAATGGAAGATGTAAGGGAAAAAGCATTTTCCAACTTTAGTAGACATCAAGCCATAGTCAAAAGATGGTTTGACAAGTGTTTGAATATTAGGGTGTTCAAGCAAGGAGACCTAGTTATCCTTTAGGACAAATCATCTAAACCAAAAGGAAAGCATGGTTAATTCACTCCCTTATGGATTGGTCCTTATTAAATTGATGAGATATCAGGAGACAACACCTTCAAGCTCAAATAATTACAAGGAATAGAGTTTACTTTGCCAACTAATGAGAAATACCTTAAGAACTACTCCTCTCATGTTCCACCATAAGTCTTCATGGAGTAATTTGTTATATTATTTAGAAGTAGGTAGGCTTAGATTAGTTTCTTTCATGTTCCTTGTTTTTAAATAGTGTTTGTAAATATTTGTTTGCTTGTTATGTGTTTGTTTTGTTTTGTTCCATGCTTTCAATAAGTCTTTTTCAAGATAGTTTCCAACTCCAATCCATCCTAAATGCTCAAAATGAAATTCACAAATCAAGAATGAAGGTATGAGCCTTCAACATTAGTTGATCATGGATCTTATAATTAGAGTTTGATCTTATGATTTTGAGAAATTGGTGAGGATTGATATCTAGGTTAATTGTTCGTAAAAATCTTAAACCTTATTCTAATCTAAGTCAGATTATGATAAGGATTGCATATGCTTGAATGAAAGTTTGAATTATTAGAGAAAAGTCATGTTAGCACTTAAATAATAATATTTCATGAAATGAAGTTTATAACCAAGGATGATTATCTAAAAATCAAACATTTGACAAAATCTTAAAACCTGGCTATACTTAAACAAATACAAAAAATAATAGCTCTATTAAAATTTTGAAAGCTTACTAAGAAAAGGTAATTCTAGTAACCTCCATCAGGGCTATGGATGCCTATCTGGTAGTAGATCAAGGCCTTGATTGGAGCCAAAGGTATCTCTATCAGGGTTATGGATGCTTGGTTGGTAATAGAGAAATGCCCAAGCCTTTTCTATTCTAAAAAATTAATTCTTAATGAATATCTAAATATGTTATAAGTCAATGTTAATGATTAAGGTCATGAAGTCTAAAAGTTGTTCTCTAAATCCCATGACAATCAGTTAAGAAATCAAAGCACACACACAACATGACTAAGTTTTGACATTTGAACCTAATTATGCATTTATAAAACTTTTTTTAATCATGAATTGATCTTAATGATGGTACTTGATCATATGGAATGATTATTTTGGTTATTAATTCAAACCAAGAGTATCTGAGTTCTAACATTTTTTATTTTTTCCCCTAGAAGTCACCATTTGTTGAGGTCAACACACCCCCATTTTTGAAAAATGAGGACCCTTGTTCAAATTTTACAAATTTGTGCTATAGATTAAACACTCAATTTGATCATATTGAATTATTTAGGCATAATGTTTTTCTCTAGCTTACATTCTACATGTTAGCATTTAATCTTCATTTGACTTTATCTAATATTTCTAATGTTTGATTGTTGTTTCCATGTTTTAGGATTATTGGAGTTCCATTAGAATGGACATTGTTCAAGGTTTTTTGCTTTTAAATGCTAACTTAACCCTTTTTTACTAAGCCTTTTGTCTTTGGTCAATTAATTGAATCTATATCTAAACAATGTTAAAGACCTTAGTCTAAATGTTTAGCCCTAAGTCCCTTTTGAAATAGATTCAAATTTATGTGGGATTCATATTTACACAGGAACTTATTTATAGCTTAGACCTAGTTCAAACTTTATCCTAAGTCTTAATTGTGTTTATTAACATGAATTATACCTTAGTCTAAAGTTTTATACTAAGTCTATACATATATCCCTAAAGCTTATTTATTTAATTTTATATCTATAAGTACTAATTAGATATGAATACCCCAAGTGACAAGATTTGAGGAACTTAAAGTAAAGATCAATGATCTACATGCTAAGCTAGATTCAATAAGTCAAAGGAATTGATCAATGGTACATGTTAATAGTCTAATGGAGATCCAATGACAAGCATGGAATCAAGGTGTCAAAGATCCTGTGAAGGAATGCAATAAGGACACGTGGCATAATCTTAGCAAGTGATTAAGAAGATCGATGGTCTGTGTTTAAGCTTATGTATAAAGAAAGGAATCAATGATCAAAATTCGATCATACTTCCAATAGATCAATAACGAGAATGAAGGTAGAACTTTTCAAAGGGCCCAGACTAAATGTGGTTTTGACATATGTCACAACCATGATAAATTAGATGGAGATCAACAAATGGAATTCAAACTTATAGATCAAGATCAATGGTGAAGAGTAGGTATACAATTCAATGGGCATAGATCAAACATGTGATGCCATATAGAGAGAAGGCATTAAGTGATGGAGTGTGTTTGAAAGGTATTCAAAGAGCCCACAAAGATTCCAAGTGGTACAATCTCAGGAGCTCAACTGGAAGATCAACAACCCATAATGAAGTTAAGCCTAGAGGAATTTATAATAGATCAATGATGTGAATTGATTGAGCTTAAATATTGTATGAAATATTGACACATGTCCAAAAATCACAAATGGAAATATTTTAAATAAATAAGTAGCATGACATAGCCATGCCATATAAGCAAGACACATAAAATTGGAGATCTTGTGGAACCTAACACATGGAAGGTATAAATATGCAATGTAAATGCAATATAAGTCACATAATCTCACATGTCAAACTAGCCTACCACCATTAAACCCTTGCATAAACCTTTAAAAGCCCTAGAGTGTACATATTTCCCTAATTGTCTCTAAAATCACTATAATTGAATATAAATAGTTAGATTATCATTTCTAATTAGATAATTTAGTCAAGACCATAACAATTAAAACTCACAAACATGTTTCAAAGTAAGATCTTGAGTTATATTTGACATCAAACATAGAAGGTTATGTGTTCAAGGACATGGAGTTTTTTAGCTACTAATTTAAAAATGGGGGATAACAATTGTTCTAAATTATTCTGGACAATTGAAAACTAGCCAATGATCATTAAGGAGGAAGAAAATATTCTCTCTATAAAAAGGCTCTATGATGGCATTATAACAATACAGATGACTAAACTTCACTATGTAGTTGCAAAACTAGAGGTACTCCATTGCATTGATTTTTTTGCTCCCATTTTTAAGGAAGCTAAAATAGACAAGGGCATATTAATTAATGAACATAATCAAAAGAAAGCTACTTACATTTCCCCAATTGCATTTGAGTCTTACTATAAGATCCTTAAGCCTTAGAATGACTTAACCTTAATTAACTCATGGGCTAAGTAAGACAACATGACGAACACCCTAAATATGTTGTTAGAGTTTAGTAACCAGGTCTTTGTTGACCTTAATAAGAACATCCTAACAAATCAATTCAGACCAGGGGTTAGGATGGTAATGATGATGTTAAAAAAATTGTTTGAATGTATAACCACAACATATGTTGATCCAATGTGGGTACCCATAGTATATTTCATAATTGAAAGGGTAATAGTTCCCCTACTAGGTGAAATAATTAGCATCTCTTTGAGTAGACAAATATATGAAATTAGTCATAAGAATAAGAATGAGTTTTCCATGATGTATTATATCCTAGATGCCCTATGTGCAACCACAAAGATCCCCAATCAGAGAGAATGGTCTCCAAATAGAACCCAAACCATTTCTCAATATTATTCTAAGTTGCACATTTATAAATATAGGTATCACATCTAGTTCATTTTAGATTGTGTCTACCCAACATTGAGTGAAGCTATAATTGGTATCCCTATGCCAAGAATTAGTCATTTGGTCAATAAAAATGTTAAATCAATGGGGCATATATGGTTGTACCCTAATTGCATTGTCATTAGGATTGAGAGAACTCAAAATTCTCCTCTCAAGTTACCAGTCCATGTTCTTGATAAGTTAGTAGAGTAAGAAGTGGCCTACCAATTATTCCATGGTGTGGATGGCCTTTGCAAAACCAAAATAAAGGGATTTATAAAAACTTCCTTATAATAATTGGCAAGACTACGTTTAGATAACAGGATCACATTGAGGCTGCATCAATGCATAGATCATATTTCAATCTATAAATAAATGAACTTAGATAATGAGACCCTTATGTAATGGTTAAAGAGCATTTGAAACTCAAAGGGATTCTAAATGTTCCCTATGAACATGAGATTGATGCCTTTGATCCTATATACACCAAGGCATATACTTACTTTGAAGTCACCAGAAGATTGAAAGAACACAACTTGAGACTTGAGTCTAAAGTAGAGAAATCAAAAAGGTGGATAATAGGTAGTAGTTGGGACCTAGATAGTATCATTTAGTAGGTGGTGAATCTTCTAAGCTTCCATCAACTAGAACACAAGCATAAAATAGGCAAGGAGAAAGAAGGCTAGATGAAATACCCCCAGGTTAATCAACTCCTAACTCATCTAAGACAATA